>PVKE010017809.1:0-30311 GCA_004027555.1 Craseonycteris thonglongyai
TTATGCATGTGTCAGTGGCTTCGAGGGAAACAGGAGAATAGCTCTTTTTTTTTTTTAAGTTAAAAAAAAGCTAAAGAAAAGCCATTTCTTTTGATTGCTTTCCTTTCATTGTTTGGCATTATAATTCCTTTGAACAAGGGATTTAGTATAGAAGGATTTTCGCTCTGGCTAAGGAAAAATAGAGACAAAAAAGGATTAATTATTAGATTATACTGAAGATAATTGTCAATAGAAATTTTAGAACTTCTAGGGATAGGAGCGTAGTATGAATGAGAATGCAAAGCAAAAGAAGTCAATCTCTTACTCATCCAAAACTGTTATTTGATCACCCATTCAATGGCAAGCTCCACGTTCTATGGACAAACTGGCCACATAGAGCCTTGAGTCTAGAGAAGGAACTCAACAGTTGTATCCATCAATACAATAAAGTAAAATGTTGTATAATAAGCAGAAAAAAGTATACGACATAGCAAATAGTGGGGGTAACTACCCAGTTCTTACTGGACAGAAGACTGGGTCTAAGTCTACTGAAGTCTGAGTAGTGATTATCCTGACACAGGGAAGTGAAAGAAGGGTTGTTCTAGGCAAAGGAAAAATATGCAAAGATCCTGAGGCAAGAGAAAATGTCATACATTTAAAGACCTGAATGCAATTCCTCGCAACTGAGTGGGGAATGGGAAGAAATCAAAGGGTAATGACACTGGAGAGGTATGCAGGAGCTACCTCATGAGGTGCCTTGTCAGCAGCTCTCTGATGGAGATTGTGTTTCCTCTGAAGAGCAATGGGAAGACTTGACTGGCAATAGAGGAAGTAGTGTGGAAGAGAGGAGTACTGGCTGTGGGAATCAAGGGAATGAATTAAGCTCTCTTAGTCTTAGAGTATTAACTTCCTCATAGTAAATAAGAGATAATAAAGGCCATTGTGAAGACTGAATGAATCAGTTCATACTCTTAGAATAGTACCCTGGGCAGCATCAGCTCTTAGCATAGCAGTAAGACAGGCCAGATCTGGTGGCTGCCTGTGTTATTATCAGGTGCAGTATTCTGAACACCATGCCTTTAAGTCCACCTGTCTCCTGAGAATGGCTTTTTCATGGCTGTGACACTACCTACAGCCTCCTTGGATCATACACAAGTTTTCAACAGATTCATCCTATTTCACCTTGGTTAGAGTGTGAGGTTTTTCCTTTCGCCATCCTCAGGCAAAGCCTGCAAGCCTCCAAGTCTATCAGAGGAGCAACAGTCTACGGCGTGGGGCACTCAGGGGTGCACTGTCCGATGGCCCACACTGTCTCAGCTTGGATCTCACTGAGGCTTATTTCATGTGGGGTTGCTGTGGGATGGCAGAGACTGGAAGCATGCATCAGAATCATTATGCCATATATGTTTTGCAGTTTTTAAAAAGCTGAAAAGGCTTTGGGTTTTGCCTCAGTGAGGCCTGGGAGACATAATACTTAAAAATACCACTGTTTCACAACCATAAAAAAATACCAGAAAATTCATTTCAATTGAAAGCTTCCCTTTCGTCTCCTTCATGTGCAGTTTTAGAGACTTGATCAAAATATGTGTAGATGTGAGTGGCAGCTCTTCCTAACCTTCAGTGGCATGGATCACAAATGTTAAGATCATTTCATATTGTTCTCAGCAGCAGCCACTGGGCCTCTGAGAATGAGGACAGAACCTGGAGAAATATGGATAACAGAGGAAGATGCCTCTCTTTGTTGTGAGGATTTCCTCTTATTAAAAATAGAATCTTTTAATTTTATTTTTAGACAGACAGACAGACAGACAGACAGAGACAGAGAGCACACCCACAGCAGTCTCCACAGCCAAACATCATCAGTTTTCAACATAGTTTCATTCCACATGGGTGGATGTGGGGCTGCAAAGTGTGGGAACTGAGCCAGGGGCCTTCTCCATGGGAAGCATGCCAAGGTGGGAACCAAACTAGGGGCCTCTCACAAGGGAAGCACATCCCAGTGCAGCATATGGGTCCACATGGGCTGGGGCCAGGACTCAATCCCCGGACCTGGGAGCTGCAAAGCGAGCACATAACCCACTGAGCCGTCCCGGCTTCCCCTAAAGACAGAATCTTATATATGCTGAGTACTCACCATGCTCAGGGAGTTATGTTAGCTGTTTGCTCCAAGATTATCTTTTACTCTATTAAACCTATGAAGTAATTATTAGGATTCTCATTCTTACAGGTATGAAAAATATGGCACAGAAAGGTCTATAGATCAGACCAGAATTTCTCAGAGGTAGCTTGACTCAAAAGCCTACAATAGAGCCTGATTTGGGCCATGTGAGTCCCAGCTATATCCTACCTGGCTCTGTGACCTTTGACAAGTTACTTAATATGGCTGTGGTTCCAAGTCCTTAACTATAAAATAGGTAAAGAAAACATTCATCTAATAAGACCTTTGGTTAGGGAAACTGGGATGGCTCAGCAGGTTAAGCACTCACTTTGCAGCCCCAGGGACCAAGGATCGAATCCCGGCTCCACCCCAGGCAGACTCATATGCTGAACTGGGGTGTGCCCTCAGTTCAGTTCTTGCTGTGGCCTAGGCAGAAGATTCCCGGCCCAGTTTCTGCCCTATGCAGCCCCATGCCCACCTGTGGAGTGAAACTATATGGAAAATGAATGCTGTCAACTATGGAGATTGCTCTGGTCCCTCCCCCTTCTCTCTGTCCCTTTCTGTCTGTCTTTCTCTCTGTCAAAAAACAATGAAAATAAATCTTTTTAAAAAGTACCTTAGGAGTTAGATGAATTAGTACTTGTGAAGTACTTAGGACAGTGCCTGGAGCAATAAACTGTTTATCCATTATTATTATTATTATTGGAAGAAAGAAAAGTCCCAACTTCATCAAGGCAAGATAGGTTATTGTCCAAGGTCTCTGGGATTAAAGTTAAATACATCTATAACTAAATAAATATATTAAAAAATAACATCCAATACCAACCTCAAGAGTTCATTCCAAGAAATCTTCCCTTAAAAAAAGAGAAAGAAAGAAAAAAGAAAGAAAAGAAACCTCTAGAGCAGATACATGAGAAATGTTGGTTTTTAAAAACTGTTTTCCAGTAAGAGCTAATTCCTTTATTTATGTCTCTCACACCCCCACCAGTTTCCCCTCAACTTCATTAAGGATCTGGATGAACTGAATACCATCTTTGTCCCACGATTATCTACCATTATTATTGGCATCTTCAAGTAGAACCCAACCAGAGAATTTGAGAGCAGCTTGACTGTCATTAAAATCTTCAACCTCAAAGTTTATTCAGCTTATCCTCAGCTACAAGTGGGATAATGGAAAGATAGGGATTTTGTGACATTCCTTAAAGAGGCTAAGATGAATCCTAAATTATACCTGTGGTTATAGGCCCAGCATTTTCTTCTCAAAGTTTTGTGGTTTATGAATTCAGTTCATTAGCAAATCTATATTGATCATTGTGCAAATAACTATAGGCAGTTCAAGAACAGCTGAAGATGGGGGATGCTGGTATAGATCAACGGTTGAGGACTTGCCTCATATTTGCGAGGTATGGAGTTTGATTCCCAGCCCCAGCCTGTGCAACCACATATGCTGAACTGTGGCTGAATAGTGGTGCAACTGGTAATCACCAGAATGGCTTGGTGATGAAGGTTCTCGTCTCCTATGCAGGAGGCCCCCAGTTCAGTTCCCACCTCGAGTGGCCCCACATCCATCTGTGTGGAATGAATCCATGTCACAACTAGTGTACAACTATGGAGACTGCTCTAGGCCCTCTCCCTTCTCTCTCTCTCTCTCTCACCTTCTCTCAAACAATAAAATAAATCTTAATAAGAAAAGAAAAGTTGAATATGGTATCCTGCTCTTGAAAAAAATAAAGTCTAGCTGGGAAATCATGAATTGATCTCACATTATAAGTATTAAGTGAACATTGGAGTCTGGTTGGGATATAAGGATAGTACCAAAATACCTCTCATACACTGGCTGAAGCATGACTGAAATTATTCCATCATAATTGTTTTTAACTCACTGTTTTCCTACCCCCACGCCTCCCCCAAAACGTCACGTGGTTGCTTGTCCTGCTCTTCTTCAGAATACTTTCTTCTAGGCCAGTGGTTCTATAACAGCAGCAGCGTCACTTGGGGACATATTAGAAATGCACATTTTAAGGCCCAACACAAGATCTATCAAATCTGAAACTCAGCTCTTTCCAGTAATTCCAATTCATGCTGCAATTTGAGAACCACAGTTCTTGGAATTTTACTGTAATCCCCTGACCAAATTGGGTTAAAGGGCTGTGGAGGACACAGGTGTTTTTGCCTGAGTATGTGTGTTTTGGGAAATAGAAAATCTAAAAATTCCATGGTTAATAACTGGAAGATCCCAAGATTTTAATAGCTCATCAGGTTAAATTAACAGTCTTTGATAAAAAACAGAGAACTAATAATTAGAAAATTGCCCCAAGTCTCAAAGATGAGTCCAGAAAGTGCTAATGTTTTCTTTAAAAAATGATGTGATGGGTATGCCAGAATGGCTCATCAGGATAAGCATTTGCCTGGAGGCCACATAGTCCAGAGTTCAAGTCCAAGCTCCAGGCCCACGTGAACCTATATGTTGAGCTTGGGCATGCTTCCCATGTGGGAGGTCCCCAGTTCAGTTCTCACCCTAAACAGCCCCGAGTCCACCTGTGTGGAATGAAACTATGTTAGAACTGATGATGTGCGGCTGTAGGGATTGCTCTGGGCCCTCCCACTTCTTTCTGTTTCTCTCTGTCAAACAATAAAATAAATCTTTTAATGAATGAATGAATAAATAAATAAATAAATAAATAAAGTGGGGGTCTACTCCAAGAAACAGTCAAATGATTTATTAAAACCTACAAGCTCTATAGCACTTTGAGTTAATTTTGGTATATGGTGAGAGTTTACGGTCCAGATTCATTCTTTTGCATGTGATTTTCCAATTTTCCCAGCACCATTTACGTACTGAAGAGGTTTTCTTCTCTACACTGTATATTTTTTTGCTCCTTTGTCAAAAATTATCTGTCCATGTGTTCATGGGTTTATTTCTGGGTTTTTGATTCTGTTCCATTGGTCTGTATGTTTATTTTTCTGCCAATTTCAAGCTGTTTTGACTACTGATGCTTTGTAGCATAGATTGAAATCTGGGAGAATGATGTCTCCAGTCTTATTCTTTTTTTGGAGGATTGCTTTGGCAATTTGAGGTCTTTTGTGTTGCCATATGAATCTGATGATTTTTAAAATCTATTTCTTGAAAGAATGTCTGTGGATTTGATGATTTCTAAAATCTATTTCTTAAAAGAGTGTCTGTGGGATTTTTATTGGAATTGCATTAAATCTGTATATTGTTTTGGGTAATATGGACATTTTAACTATGTTTATTCTTCCAATCCATGAACACAGAACATCTTTCCATTTCTTTATATCTTCTTCAATTTCTTTTAATAGTATCTTATAGTTTTCTGTGTATAAGTCTGTCACGTTCTTTGTTAAGTTTATTCCTAAGTATTTTATTCTTTTTGTTTTGATCACAAAAGGTACCGTTTCTCTCATTTCTTTTTCCGAAGTTTCATTGTTTGCATATAAAAATGCTTTAGATTTTTGTACACTGATTTTGTATCCTGCAACTTTACTACCGTATATGCTTTTATTATTTGTAATAGTTTTCTGGTGGAGACTTTAAGGTTTCCTATATAAAGAATCATGTCATCTGCAAAAAGTGACAGTTTAACTTCTTCATTCACAATTTGGATGCCTTTTATTTCTTTTTCCTACCTGATGGCTCTGGCTAGAACTTCCATCACTATCTTGAATAGCAGTGGTGACAGTGGACATCCCTGTCTTGTTCCTGATTTTAGAAGAAAAGGTTTCAGTTTTTCCTCATTCAGTATGACATTCACTGAGGGTTTGTCATATATGGCCTTTATTATGTTGAGGTACTTTCCTTCTACACCCATTTTGTTAAGTGTTTTGATCATAAAAGGATCTTGTATCTTGTTGAATGCTTCTTCTGCATTGATTGATATATTCATATGGTCTTTACCTTTTATTTTGTTTACGTGATGTATCACATTGATCAATTTGTGTATGTTGAACCATCCTTGTGCCCCTGGGATGAATCCCACTTGATTGTGATGTATAATTTTTTTAATGCATTGTTGTATTCTAATTGCTAGTATTTTGTTTAGGATTTTTGCATTGGTGTTCATGAGAAATATTGGTTGATTTCCTTCTTTGTGATGTCCTTGCCAGGTTTTGGTATTAGGGTAATGTTGGCCTCATAGAAGGAGTTGGCAAGTATTGCTTTTTCTTCAATTTTTTGGAAAAGTTTGAGGAAGATAGGTGTTAGTTTCTCTTTGAATGCCTGGTAAAACTCATTAGTGAGACCATTTGGTCCTGGACTCTTGCTTTTGGGAAGGTTTGGGATTGTTGTTTCAATTTTATTACCGTTGACTGGTCTATTTACGTAGGTTATCCAGTTTTTCAGTCTAGGTAGACTATATGTTTCTAAAAACTTCTCCATTTCTACTAAGTTGCCAAATTTAGTAGCATGTAGTCCTTCATAGTATTCTTGTATGATCTTTTGTATTTCTGTGGTATCAGTTGTAATTTCTCCTCTTTCATTTCTAATTTGGATTATTTGTGTATTTTTTCTTTTTCCCTTGGCGAGCCTAGCCAGGGGTTTGTCAATTTTATTAATTTTTTCATAGAACCAGCTCTTCGTTGCATTAATTTTTTTCTATTGTCTTTCTATTCTCTATTTCATTTAGTTTTGCTTTAATTTTTATTCTTTGTTTCCTTCTACTGGCTTTGGGTGTTTTTTGTTCTTCTTTTTCTAGTTCCTGAGGATGTAATGTTAGGTTGTTTACTTGTGACTTTTCACATGTAATATTAATCTCAATATTACAATAATGTGATTACAACATGTGATATTAATCTCAAAATTGTCTTCAATGTTCTCTACCTGCCAGATTCTAAAATTTTCTGTCCTGGACACAGTTCAATGAACATTGCCAAATCCTTGCTTTTATATTCCCTACCTAGATGCCGTATAAAACAATCTCTTTGTGCTAAAATATTTTGTCTTTAGACAAAATAATAACATTCCAATGTTTTTTGGTATCAGCCCCATTCTGACAGCATCATTGATGAGATGACATTCCAATGACAGTTTTGCCATATTAGGACTGCATGATTTCACCACTTTTTTAGCCCTGAATGTACAAACTTCCTCTTTCTGTGGCTTAAAATTCTAAATAGTTCATTTATCCATTCATTGTGTGTTTTTTCTCATCTTTCAATCACAGAGTTTAATCTTATTTCCAAGTTTGGGGACAATTAAGTTTAGCCCATTTATGTCTGACTTCATTATGTAAACTTGTGATGTCAGAAATATGGCTGTATGATGGGTCCCCTTGGTTAAGTAACTGCGTTACTAACACTCTTCTGAAGATACATGGATTGTCTAAATAGAACATTTACTGAAAAACATATTTTTTAATTGACTGGTTGTGCTGACTGATTATATATGGCAAGGATCTGGGAAAAAATGTATCTCCATTCCAGGGGCATCCACTGTAAACATCATAATAAACACTATCATTCTTGCATTATTTGAACTATCTAAATTATCAGGGGGAAAAATTCTTTCTTTTATAATCCTTGACCCAGAAAATACAAAGTTCTCATGGCTAAACTAGAAAAGGCAGGGGTTTAGGAAGAGTAAGAAAGATTAGCAAGTTTTCAAAATCACATAGTAACCTATTATTATCCAAAGATTATATATATAACATAATTTCCATACAAAATTAAGCTGAAAAGTGTATTCCAAGGTTCAATTGCTACACACTTAAACACGAGTACTGAAATTTAGTTTTGAGTAGACAAAATAAAAATTATTTAAAATTTATTGAACTGAAAAAGCAGGGACAGTATTCCCAAAACCAGTAAGCTTTCTTGTCCAGGCTATTTTCTTTTCTCATTAAATGGCAACATCTATGAGGTGTATAGAGCCATAGATATGGGAATAATTCTAAATTTCTGGTATAAGAAGCCAAAGGCTTGTGGTTTAGGGAAGAACATTCAGTTTGGAAATGTTCTATATTAGGGTAACTTAAGGGGGAATTATCAGAATTGTAAATCTCTAAGGTTCTGCTATAGTTTGCATCTAATTGTTCTCATGTTAATTCATCAATACACATCAATAACTTTGCATTGAGAATTTATAATCCTAAATCAAATAACATGTCTTCCCTTTCTTCTCTTTCTGTTCTTCTGCTCTACTTCCCTACCCTTTCTTCCTCTGCCTTCTCCTATTTTTATTCATATTCTTATGCTCCTTATTCTTTAGTTCTCTTTAATGGTTGAGACATAGATAGTTTGACCTAGAATTGATAAGATTGCTATAATCATGATATTTGTTATTAAGGATCTAATGGAAGTCCTTACTGCCAGGCTATCAGGAGTATTGGGATCCATCTGAAATCTTTGTAGTGCTGTTGATTACTTTTATGTATTATGAGTAATGGCAATACAAACATGTGTGTGGTTGCTCATTTGGGAGGAAATTATGAAAGCTGTTGAGTGAATAGAAGCTTAATCAAAAAAATTTCATAAAACATACACACTTTAATCACTCCCATGATGCTAATGAACACGATATGTTGTTATAATTTCCTAAGACTGCACAAGACAGACCAATTTAAGTGTTCATTTTGTTATCACCAAGTCTATAGAGAGGCCAGAGCTACTAAGAAAATATCGCTTAACATGAGTCAAAAAGTTCTGCAAAAGAAAAGAGCCCTGCTAAAAAGAGACTAAATTGCAACTGCTAATTGCACTTGCCCATTAACTAATGTGATTACAGAATATTTCATATATAAATTTTATCTTAATCTTTTTCTTATCAAAAGTTTTTTGTTTTTATACACTTTATTTTTCCTGGAAGAGAATTCTGCATTTTATAATGGAATTTACTGGGAAACTTGGTTTCATGAGATAATCTTTTGACTTATTATTTGTGTTTCTTGATCATTTTCTTTAGTAAAAATATAAAGCTCAACTGAAAATTACAATGATAGCCATCATGTTTCATTAAGAAGAGTGCCTATTTTGCCACCAAAAATTATCCTGATGAAGGAAAAGAACACTTAGTTATGGAATTTGAACAAATGTACATTAAAATAATAATATGGTATGTAATGAGAATGACATAGCTGCAACTGTAGCATAGCACACACACACATATACTTATATTAACTAAATGCTGTGTATGTTGTATTCACTTCAAATTGTTCCTAAATTATAAAATAATGATAGCCCAGTCTGCAATTACTGAGTCTATAGTACATTTTCTACCTTAAATATGAAAAGGATGTTGTAAATATGTATTCATTGTTGCTCTAACAAAAACAATATGAATTTTTAACTTGTGATATCATTAAAGTAAGCATAACTTTCCCTGAATAAAATATGTAAAAAATTAGAAACTCAATACATATTTTTTACATATGTAGCTGAGCTAATAATTGTGTTTTTGTTCTTTTTTAAGATTTATATTATTGTTTTTAACAGAGAGAGACAGAGAAAAGGGAGAGGGCTCAGAGCAGTCTCCATAGTTGTGCGTTATCAGCTTTCTACATGGTTTTCATTCCACACAGCTGGGTGGGGCCCATGTTGGGCAAGAACAGGGCCAGGGACCTCCCACACAGTAGTCATGCCCCCTTGGTGCCTTGAGCCAGGGGCCAAATCAGAATGCAAGAACTGAACTATGGGCCTCCTGCATGGGAGGCACACCTCGGTTCAGCACATGGGTTCGCACGGGCTGGGGCCGGAATTCGATCCTCGGTCTCCGAGGCTGCAAAGCAAGAATTTATCCCACTGAGCCATCCTGGCTTCCTCAATAATTCTGTTTTGAAACAAATAGAAATATATTCTAGTTATTATTCTAGCTTAATTCTTAAAATATTATTGATGCTAGAATATTAGTATGTAAAGTTGTTTGTCTTTTAAAGAGATTTTTATTTACAAGAACTTTAAATCTTATAAATTATTCATAAGACTTTGGCTGAGGCGGTCCATTCTCTCCTCAAACCCAAGTTGTTTTGACTCAACAAGAGTGGTAAGGACACTGTTCCCACATTGGAGGTGCTTTCCATAGATGGAGGAGGAAAAGATCTACATACTTGGAAAAACTGAAAAAATGCCCTTGGGTTGTACAGGCAAAGTGATTAAAAATAACAGAGGGAATATTGAAGAAGGCGGAATTTATAAAGAAAATTCAGCAAGATTGGAGTGTTGGATTTTCAAATGGTGTGGAATTTAGCTTGGTAGGAAATTAAGTGTACCTCATGTGCTGTTTCCCAAAGACCTAAACTTTTTGGCCTTTTAAAAATATTTAAATTTTAAAATGTGTTTCAATTTTAGCATATGCAGCATTATCTCAATTAGCAAAACTTCTTGAAAGAAAGTTATCCTGATAATAGAGCAACAGAGGGCAGGAGAGTCAGGCCCCTTGGACTCTACATAGGTCAGTACAAGAGAGGGAAGGGTGGCTCTGTCCCAGGGCTGGGTCTCCAGAATTGAAGGCAGAGGACAGTGAACACCCCAGCATTTTCATGGAGACTGTCAGTTGGCCCTGAGAGAGGTGGACGCAAGTTGTTCTAATGTAGAAGAAAGGCTCTTAAACGTGAGAGGCAAAGTGGAACCCCAAGCTTAGTTCAAGCCCATTGTCGGGAATGCCATGGTGGTGTAGCAGGATGAAGAAGGGAGGGGCCGCTAAAGGAGGAGGTTGCCCAAAATAGCTGTAAATAAGCAGGTACACACCTCCCAGATCTCCCTTCTGTTACAACAAAAGCTAAGGGAGCTGTTGGAAGTAAATATAATTAGCGTCAATGGACTGAAACTCACAAGAACCTAAGCATTGCAGGTTGGCGGGTGCAGGTAATTAGTGGTAATAGGCAATGATTGACAGGGGAAGAGAGACCCTCCTGTCAATTACTGGGGAGGATATAAATACAGAAGGAGGGCTTTTTGGAGAGCTATTGAGCAGGAGTGATTGAAACCTGGAGGTGTCAGCAGTCTGCAGGAGGCAGGTAGCTAGGAGGCAGCAGCGGACCAATACTGGCCCTAGGAGCATAGCCAAAGAAGATAAGCAGAGGTGGCTCAGCACTGGGATCACTGGGCTGGAAGACCAGAGACAGCCTCACTATTTCTGTGGAAGTCCAAAGTCCACCTGAAGGACTAAATGCCAGCTGCCATTGCTTCCCAGAGGATGGTGAGGAGAGGAAGGGCAGGGATGGCCCTCCTCTTTCCACTTGGGCCTTTTTGGACTTTGCTTTCCACTACTTCAGAGATCTACATGGAAGATCATTCTACAGCCTTCAGTCTTCTCCAAAGGACAGTATTATTAAAAGGGAGAAAGCCTCTTGGTACAATCTAGGACAGGTCTGGAGGTAGCAGCAAGATTGTTTCTCTTTGCATGTTGTATGTAGCTCTGAAATAAAGGTTCCTCTCCTTTCTTCCATCCAGCCTCCACCATTTCAGGTAATGGGTACCCTTGTAATAAATGCATATCCTATGACCCAACTCCTGTGTCAGTCTATTGGCTGAATGGTGCAGGTGGCACAAGCCTGGACCATTTCCCTCCAGTAACAGTGGCTGGTAAATGAGACACTGTATGCTCCTCTTCATTAATAGGGGCAAGTCTCTACCCTTTCTAAGAGCAATCTTCTGTTTTACTATGATGGTGAGAGAGTTTTACATAAGATTGGTGACTAAGGAAACACTCCTGCCACCCCAAGGTGACCCAAAACTCACTTCTCAGGCTCTGTGGTAGTTGGGAAAGAAAGAACAGTGCTGAGATCCAAGGCTGGAGAATCTAAATGACCATGCTAAGAAGTTGCCGCTTTAGTTTGCGACAGTGGAGAACCACAGGAGTAAGGTACCATCAGCTGTGTACTGAGGTCCCACCAGATATAGAATACTTCTGAAAGGGGGACTTTTTATTCAGTTCTGTGAAGTGGCTTAACTACTAAAATAGGCCAAATGAAAAATAAAAGGGCACTCACTTTGTATGTCCCTGAATAAAATAAAAGCTATTTTCCTTCCTCCTTTGAGTGAGGGTGTGGATTGGGATGGGCATAAACAAAGATCCACAGCTAAGGGAGATGGTGCAGTATGGGGAGCCGGAGGCCATCCTGTGGGTAGAGAGACAGGAAGTGGTGCAAACACTGTCACAAAGGCAGTATCAGGCTGTCGTACCTCGAAGGCCACTGTGAACGTGCCCTATGTGTGCATCCTTTGGCTGGGTTTCACTCTGCTTTGCGACTCTTAAGAAACAGCATGGGCATTGGAGATAACAGAGGATCAATACTGGCCTGACAGACTGACTGAGCAGAGGATGTCTTCTAGAAGAAAAGACCCAGAGCAAAGACAGAGTGTTTGAAGATCTTGCAAAGGCCAGCAGTGTTAACAGCCTAGACCTGGATGGTGGCTGAGGGGTGAACAAGGGGCAGCAGCTTTAAGAACTATTCTGATAGGGTACAGGACACTGAATACCTATGAGGACTGGAAAAAAATGGGTCAAGAATGACACTAAGGCATCTGACCCAGACAAGTGGACTTTAAGCAGAAGAGCAAGATTTTGAGAGAGGATAATGAATTCAGTTTAGATTACATGAAGTGCTTTATTCATTGGAGAAGAGTTTGAATCCCCTTATAACCAAGATAATTCATATTTACAACAAAAGCAAATATACCAAAGAACACTTTGAAATGCAATTAAATTTGTTTATTGAAATAGTGTAAACTAATACAGATTGTTTTCAGCATAATATAGGTGTCACACATTACTTCTGGTAATGGATAATAGATAGATGTGCAGAAGAAACACAATCGTAGAATAATTTAGAATACTAAATTTTATTACTAGGAGTCTCTCTAGGGATCAGCAAATCCAACCCTATTAACAGACGAATAATCTAAGGACAAGAGAATCTGGAGTTCTCCACTCTACCAATCTTTTAGGGCACTGACCATGTCTCAGGCACTTACTTGGTACTAGGCATATGAAAGTAAACAGAACATGGTACCCATACTCAGGGAGCTCATAGCCAGGCTAGTGTGTGATACTGTTCAGTAAGCAGGAAATTAACACACAGCCTAAATCAGTATTGTAAGAGCTTCATGCTTAAACTACAAGGTGCATCTAATCCAGGCTTGGGAGCAGCTCTCTAAAGGACGGGTATGAGCTGACCTGGGAAGGACGAGCAGAAGTCAAATAGAGAAAGAGTTTGTGAAACAGGAAGGCTAAGGCAAGGGAAAGCACAGTGCGTTCAGTTAATCAAAGGAGATGAGTTCAAGGGAAATCTAGTTCTGGATTTTGGAGCCAATAGTCTTCTGACTCTCAGGTCAGTGCTATTTTTGGAATATTACCTGTCTCTGTAGGTCTTCTGACAAGTATGTAATGATTCAGCACAAGTATCAACATTCTAGCATAGAAAAAAGGAAGCATACATGGCACATGCTTACCCAGGGATAGGCATTAAGATTTCCAAACTCTCTTGTTTAAAATGACTCTTTGGAACAATAATTACTTTGATTAATAGTCTTTATTTCTCTCAAATTGTTTACATTAATTGGCTCAGGGCATAAAGCTCTCAAGTTGGATGGGATTTTAAGGGATCACCTTTTCAGTCAGTAGCCAAGGGAGCATGGGGGGAGGGGGAGGGGCAGTGTGGAGTACAGAGAGCAGTCGCCACTCTGGTGCAGGCAATCAAGGGATCATTATCTGTAGAGAACTTATAAATTAACAATAAAATTGACCAAAATTGTTCTGCTTTTTATTATCATCATGTTCAATCTGGCAATTTTCAGTAATGTCGGCAATAAAACATTCCTCCCTGCCAAGGCTAACTGCTTCCGCTGACCCTCAGCCACCAGTGATCCACTGCACTTCATACACTCCTGCACGTGTGTGGAAAGCAAGGCATCAGGACGGACTACACCGTCCCTGTGTTCATCTCTTCAGCTCATGTTACCACATCATCTCCATCCTATTCCCTCTTTTAAACACGGCTTGAGTAATCAACATCACATACACAAAAATACCTAAATTGGTGTTTATCTTCCTAAATTATGATTTATCTCCAAAGAACATTCTTGTCTCTCAAGCTTCAGGTCTGTTTTGAGTGGAGGCCACCAGCATCCGATGTCCTGTGCTGTCACTTTCGGGTTCACAGGCTTACCAGGAGCAGTCCTCGCTTATCCTCTCCAGCTGAGCTGTCTGGCATGTACTCGGGGGAACGAACACTGAGGGGTCTTTAATGCCCAGCTGTATGTCGAAAAAACGTGTGGACAATACCACACTATAATTTTTGGTGAAGGTTTCCTGGACAGGATAACAATCCTTGACTGTATAAATGCCAATCCAGGTCTCATCTATAAGATGAAGGAAAGTTGACATTTTAATATAGAAGATGGGCAAAACACCTTTTTTTTTATTATGGTAAAATATACATAATGTTTACCATTTTAACCATTTTCAAGTACAGTTCACCAGCATTAAGTACATTTGCATTGTTGTGTAACCATCACCACCACCCTCTCCAGAATTCTCTCATCTTCCCCAATTGAAACTCTGTGCCCATTAAGCATTAACTCTCCATCCCCCCTCCCCCCAGCCCCTGGCAATTACTATTCTACTTTCTGTCTCTATGAACTTGACTACTCCAAATACCTCATACCAGTGGAATTATACAGTATTTGTCCTTTAGTGACTGGCTTATTTCACTTAGCATAATGTCCTTAAGGTTCATCCATTTAGTAGCATGTGTCAAAATGTCCTTCTTTTTTAAGGCTGCATACTATTCCATTGTATTAAGACACTACATTTTATCCATTCATCTGTTGCTGGGCACTGCGTTGTTTCCACCTTCTGATGATTATGAATGATTCTGCTATTAACATGAACATTCAATTATCTGAGTGCTTGCTTTCAATTCTTCTGTGTACATTCCCAGAAGAATTGCTGGACCATACGGTAATTCTATGCTTAGTATTTTGATGAACTTCCATACTGTTTCCCACAGCCTAAAGGCCTATATATATTTTTTTTAAGATTTATTTATTGTTTTTGACAGAGAGAGAGAGAGAGATACAGAGTCAGAGACAGAGAGAAGGCGGAGGGCCCAGAACAGTCTCCATAGTTGCACATCATTGGTTTTTCCACATAGTTTCATTCCACAGGTGGGCGGGGCTGCACAGGGCAGGAATTGGGCTGGGGTCTCGCCCCGGTGAGAACTGAACTGGAGGCACTCCCCAGTTCAGCATATGGGTCCACACAGGCCAGGGCCAGGATTCAATCCTCAGTCTCCAGGGCTGTAAGGTGAGTGCCTAACCCACTGAGCCATCCGGCTTCCCCCTAAAGGCCTATATTTCTGACACAGTCTTGGGGTAGGTGTGTTGGCAGCAGAGCAGTTTCACATATAAAATAAAGGGAGTAAATCTGGTCCCTGCAACTTTAAGAAGTAATGTGGAAGAAGGAAAATGAGGCATCCAATTCTAATGTGTGCCTTAAACAAACACCTTCCATGTCACTGGTCTCTGGGGGGAGGAGGGGGATCATTAAATATCAGAGTCAAAGCTAAGTCCGTAAGAGCTAATGTGGCAGAAAGGCACAGGCAGTGCTAGAAGATTGAGATGTTTCAAATATGGTGCTTAGATCCTGGTGCCACTCAACTAGCAGAGTACACGTGGGGACTACAATGGGGGCAGGGGCAGTAGACAATACAATTGAGCTCAAAAAGTTCTCTAACAATTACCTTCCTTATGGACTTGAACAGTTTTGCCCCTCATACTACCTGAAATGCAACCCTTCCACAATTTTTTGAACACTTACATGATCTAGCTGACTTTCTGTCAGACCACTCCTGAACAGTGATCTGCTCCTGGGGCCCTCCTATGGAGTACTGGTCCTCAAAGGTGGAGTTCTGAGGGATGTCAAGAGGGTCCCAGGGGTCCGTCAGGGTGATCTTGGAACACTGTTTGGTGGCTTGTTCAATCTGAAACATCACGCCATCTTTATAGAGCAAAATATATTCAAATAATCTGAAAAACAGATGAAAAGAGACTTGTTTAGGACCTTAAGTTACAATCATCATGCTTTGTATTAGCACAGAGATCAAAGACCTTTGATACAAAATACCGGTACTCTTAAAATAGAAAATAGGAAAGCCAGGATGGCTCAGCAGTTTAAGCACTCATTTTGCAGTCCTAGGGACCAAGGATTGAATCCCAGCCCCAGCCCGTGTGAACCCATATGCTGAACTGGGGTGTGCTTCCCATGCGGGAGACCCCCAGTTCAGTTCTCACCCTCCAGTTCAGCCCCTGACTCAAGGGGGTGTGCTTCCCACGTGGGAGGCCCCAGTTCAATTCTCACCTGACTCAAGGGGGTGCACTTCACATGCGGGAGGCCCCCAGCCCAGTTCCTGCCCTGTCCCCACCCACCTATGTGGAACAAAACCATGTCGAGAACTGATGATGTACAACTATGGAGACTTCTTTGAGCCCTCCCCCTTCTCTGTCTCTCTGTCAAAAACAATAAAATCTTTAAAAAATGTTTTAAAATAAAAAATAGTTTTGTATGTAGGCAATCATTTACTTATTTATAAACACTAGACCAATGAACAACCTGAGTATGAAATAAAGTTCAGAGCTCAAAACTGCATATTCACTGGACAATTACTTACCAAGTGCCATCTGCTAGACTCTGTACTTAGGATACAAATATGAGGAAAACCCGGGCCTGGGTTAACAGATGGTTTGTAACTTATCTTTTAGACACAGGGGCACAGGAGGATTTGACCCTTGGTTGGTTGAGTTCTCCTTGCAGCAGTAAGTCAAGAATTAAAGGGGTGCATACACTGAACATAGGACGAGAGCCTTCTGAGGATGGAGCACACACCTGTGCCCCATTGTCTCAACTGTCAGTCGTGAGTAAAGGGCTTTAGTGAGGAAGCACCGCTGCACGAAGAGCAGGTGCCCTCGCATTCTGGAAGACGAGCAAGGAAAAAAGCTGAGGCGACACCAGGGCGAATGGCTTCCCATGAAGTTTGTCTACATGTTCTCCACCTCACCTCTTATGCCCACTTGCACACGCTGTCCCCAGGCTGTGCTGTGAGTCCTGAGAATACCCTGAGGCTGTCTGACATGCTTTGCTGTTTATAGTCCAGTCCTGTGTCATTCTGAAAGCTACGTGGTCTTGGGGAAGCCGCTAAATCTATGCGTTAGAATGTTAGCCCAAACCTCAGGCCACGCTGCTGGCTGAGCAGAGTGAGGTTGTAGCCCTGACCTCAAAAAGTGAAACATGCAGCTCAGAGGAGCCTAGAGAAGCTGCTTTTCATGAGCAAACAAAGATAGACACCACAAATTACCTGTGACACTCCACTCTCCAGTCCCCATGGAGGATACCTGTTCTCTATCCCTAGTCTGAGCTTAAAACTTATTCTCTCGGGATGCTGGGATAGCTCAGTGGATGAGCACTTGCCTCACAATCGTGAGGTCTGGGGTTCAATTCCCAGCTCCGGCCTATACAAATCCATATGCTGAATTGCGTGCGGCACAACTGGTAACTGCAGGGATGGTGTGGTGTGAAGGTTCCCCCCTCCCATGTGGGAGGTCCCTGGTTTGGTGCCCCCCACCCCCATACCCACTGATGTGGAATGAAACCATGTCACAACTAATAATGTATCTCTAAAAATTTTTCTCTTCAGAAAAAGATATTATAAATGATTATGGTCTATACGGTCAAAATAGTAATAATGTTAGAATTGTACTTCCATTTTCTATGGGTTGGTATAGAGATATATACATGACCTCATTATACATATTTAGATATATCTATCCTGCTTATTCCAGAAAATATTTAAAATGACTTACTATTCACAGAAGGAATACCAAACAATGTCATCTTTAAAGCATAGTCCACTCGTAAACACAGGAATCTTTGCATATACACAGATCCTGTTCTACGGGCCCTTTCATGACAGCAGTCCCCTAAAAAACACTTGTACTGTTTGCCCTCAGGCATGGTCTTCATTGTTCTTCTCATCACCATCAGCATCATCTTCTTGTGCTCTCCCAAGTTTATGGTGTTTAGTCTAGAGAGTCATCCCTAGCTTTTGCTGAATCTCCGGTTGTGTGCTTCTCAAACTGCCATGATTGTCCCCTGGGAACTACGCAGCCATGTTCAGGAGAGGAAGGTTCCTTCTTGAAAGCAGCCCTAAGCCTCTCAAATCCACAAGATCACAGAAGGGAGGGCCTGGCAGCCCTGTTTGTGTACACGACTTGGTCACACTCAGCACAGCTTGCTGGACCAGACATGGACATCTGACCCAGGGCAGGACAATTCACTCTCAGATACGTAGAATTGTGACAGAAGTTCTGCCAGTCCATCTCTTCATGTGGTTGGACATGTCATATGTAAACACAGAAGCTGTGGGAGGCTATTTTCCAACATATGAATTGAGTAAGAGCAAAGAATGAAGCAAGCTAAGATTCCAACAGCTGTTCAGTTCCTGGATGCATGTCTTCTTACAAAGATCTTCTTACAAAGTTATGTTCCCTTTGTTCTAATAAACTTGCCTTTTTCTGCTTGGAACTATTTGTGTGACTCATAACCAGGACTCGTTTGTAATATAGTTGAGGACTCCACTGTTCCATCTAGAGCCCCACGTAACAGCCATCAACACAGCTGTTCTGGGAGAGGTACAGCACAACCCTCTGCAGAACCAAGGGCCACCAACACCCCATCAGTCACCTGCTAAGGAAGGTCAGGGGACAGCAGGAGAGGAACTCTGCCAACTTCAATGTTTTCCTGAAGCCAACTCTGCCTAACTAAAGACATACAATTTAATTTTCAAGTGAGAATTCTAGACTTGAAACAACCATTACAAAATGTTAACATTTGTTAATTCTGGGTGGTCTGAACACAGGTGGTTATGGTGTTCTTTATTCTTTTGTTTTCAAAATATTTTTTTAATGAGGGCATAGTCTGATATTCAGCTATGTTGACAGGGCCTTAAGTAAAACAGAAGATGTTAATTTAATGAGAAACAAAATAGAACTATAATAATTCTTTTTTCAAAATATCAAATGGATATAAATGTGAATACTGCTCTGTACAAAGTTTTGGAAAAGATTTTCATGATGCTGTAGAGGCTTGTATCTTTATATGAACATGTACATAGTTAAGACGTAAGGTTCTTCAGCAAAAATAAGATACAGGGCCTGGAGCCTAACATCACCAGAAGGTCAAAACGCAGAGGTCAGCCAGGGTTGAAATGAATCATCAGCCTGGATATTGTGCAGGTAATAACTAAACCCCAAGGACTGACTGATTTCAACAGAAACTAGATCCTAGGAGGTGAGATCAAAACCTGGTTCTGAAGTAAAGGGAGGTTGTCACAAACTGTTCCCCTGGGGTGCAGTCAGGTAAGGAGCTGGAATGGATGTGGAGGACAAGGCAGGCAAGGCATCCCTGGTTCAACAACAGCATGCAAACTCCTCCTTGCTGGCCAGACACTACGCAAAGCCTAGTTCCGCGGAGGGCCCCAGCTCTGGGCCTCAGCTGGGAGCAAGGTCAGACTCTTCGGGGCTGGCCAAGGGGCAGCAGGCCAAGCTAGCCATGCCACCTCAGTGCAGGGATGCCCCCACTTTGCCTCCTACCTCTGGGACAATTATTTGGGTTTTGTTTGTTTGTTTTTACTTTTGACAAAATTCTCAGACAGCACTGACAATATCTATGAATTCCTAAAAATCTTCTTGCCTAAAAATTAGGCTCTAATACCTCCAGGTTTTCCAACACATTGAATACCTGCAGTTCTATTTATTCTGAAAATAGGTTTTTGATTTTTATGAAACTGATTCATGTTTAATGTAAACAATTCAAACAATAAAGAAATGGAAAAGAAAATAAAAATTGTCCAGATGCTCTAACTTACAGAAATAGCTCCGTGCATGTATGTCTAAACATGTTGACTTTTAAATTTAAATTTTCAGTTTTAATTGTAAAATACACAGAACATAAAATTTCCCATCCTAACCATTTTTTTGGTGTATAGTTCAATAGTGTTAAGTACATTCACATAGTTGTGCAACCAATCTCTAGAACTCTTTATCTTGCAAAACTGAAACTCTATGCCCACTAAACAATTCCCATTTCCTAACCAGGTACTTCATGTAAGTGGAATCATACGGTAGGTGTCCTTTTGTGACTGGCTTATTCCACTTAGCATAATGTCCTCAAGGTTCATTCATGATGTAGCATTGTTAGAATTTCCTTCCTTTCTAAGGCCCAGTAATATTCTATTGAACGCATGTAACCACATTTTGATTATCTATTCATTCATGGATAGATATTGGGTTGTTTTCAACTTTTGGCCATTGTGAATAATGTTACTATGAATACGAGTATGCAAAATCGTATTGATTTCTCAAAATGTGTACTATACACTTTTAAAAAAAATGAGTATTATTTATTTTCTAGCCTGCATTTTTAATTCAATAATTTGTCTTTGATATCCTTCCAAGTCAAATACAGCTCTATTAAATCATTTTTTCCTAATATATTATGAAATATTTTAAATATAAAAAAAGGTAAAGGATTAGTAATATAATTACCTTTTCTATCTACCACCTAGATTCAAAAAAATGTTACATTTTGTCATACTTGTTATGGTATTTTATAAATATTTCTTAGGAATAAGAAATTTCTGCCTTGTTGCCACAAATACCATTATCATGCTTAAGAAATTAAAATTTATTCCCTAATACTAGCTAATATCTGGTTCATATTAAATTTCCCCCCAAAATATATCTTAAAGATGTTTTTATTTTTAAATCAGAATCCAATCAATATTTAAGCATTATATTTGGTTGTTATGTCATTCCTCTTTTAAAAATCTGGAACACTACTATTTTTTCTTATTTTTTTAAAGATTTATTTTATTGTTTTTGACACAGACAGAGAGAGACAGAGACAGAAAGAGACAGAGAAAATGGGGAGGGCCCAGAGCAGTCTCCATAGTTGTACGTCATCAGTTTTCAACATGATTTCATTTCACACAAGTGGGCAGGGGCTGCACAGTGCAGGAACCAGGCTGGGGGCCTCCCACACAAGAGGGACCCCTCTTCCCCACCAAGCCAGGGCTAAACCAGGGACATGAACCAAACTGGGGGCCTCCCACATGGGAAGCACCCCCCCGCCCCAGTTCAGCATATGGGTCCACACGGGCTGGGGCCAGGATTCAATCCACAGTCCCTGGGACTGCAAGGTGAGCACTTAACGCCCTGACCCTTCTGGCCTCCCCTACTGTTCTTATTTGTAGCACAGCATTGACTATCTGAAGATCCTATGTTTGTAGATATTTTACATTCTAGATTTCTTTAATATTAGTAGTTTCCTTATGGTGTCATTTAACTTGTTCCTATAGCTGCTGTTACTCCTACAAATTAGACATGAGATCTAAAGGTTTGAAAAGATGTACGTTAAATATTTTTGAAAAAGAGTATGTTGTTGGTAAAGCTGTGTACTTCTGTTGCATCACATCAGAAGACATGTGATGTCCCATCCCACTATTAATGCTACTAACTTTGATCACGAAGATGTGGTTAGAATTGTCTGTCATAAAGGTGTTTCATTTTGCAATTATCAAGTAATTGATGGGTGATACTTTGTGATGTTGCCACCTAATTGTTTTAGGTAAAAGCTTTACTGAATCAATTATTTCACTGGAGTTTGGCATAATAGTATCAATATTATAGCAAATGCCATCTATCTATCTTTTATCATCTATCATCTACCACTCTGCACTCTTGGGATTTTTATTTACTCAATGTAAGAAAAACAACTAAAGCAATTATTCCTAGACACTCAAATCGCCCTAAATTCAGTCAATGGAAGTTCCTTCCAACTGGTATTGTTGGCTTCTGACATAATCCCATTAGTCTTCGAGTACTTTCTGACTTTTTGTGACGCAAAGTGTCCCAAGCTCACCTTAGAATTTGCCTGCACCAAATCTGAGTATCAGCCATTTCTCTAGGGAACCCTGGAATTCAGTGAGAGACAATTTAGAAACTGATGTCAGGGCAGCAGTCATGCTTGTTGCCATTGGAAGATCATTGATTTGAGGATCTTACAATAGTTAGTTTCCTAGATTAAAAAAAAAATTCATGGGTGAATGCTGGGGTGGCTCAGTGGGTTGAGTGCCCGTCTTGCAGCTCCGGGGTCTGAGGATCAAATCCCGGCCCTGGCCCATGTGGACCCATATGCTGAACTGGGGTGTGCTCCCCATGTGGGAAGCCCCTCACCCGATTCCTGCCCTTGCATGGCCTGTGCCTACCTGTGTGGAATGAAACTATGTCAATAAACTAATGAAATACAACTATAGAGACTGCTCTGGGCCCTCCCCCTTCTCTCTCTCTGTCTCTGTCTCTCTCTCTCTCTGTCAAACACAATAAATTAAATCTTTAAAAAAAAAGAATATAGCTCACTAAGATTTAGAGTCAGTACTATGTTAATAATTTAGTAGAAGTTACTTGTTCTCTGTGTGGTCATGTTTAATACATTGTTAGGTTCGTTTGTTTCTGTGTTTTCTTAATTGGGGGATTTTACACGTTTCCTTTTTGGTTTATTGTACTATTTAAATATCTAAAATTTGTCAGGTTTCAAAACTCAAAATGATAAAAAAAAAAAGGCATGTTCAGAGAAGTCTCAATCGTATTCCTACACCTTCCCCCACCATTCATTCTCCCTGGATAACACTCTTCACTAGCTTCCATGTCATTTTTCTGCATGTTCTTTGGCAAAGAATAAGCAAGTACACATATGCATTCTTATTTCCCTCTCTTCTTTACTGATAAAGTAGTACACTACACATACCACTTTTATGCACCTTGTTTTTTCCCCCATTAGATGTTGTCCTTATTCTTCTCTATGGCAGTATAATTTATTATGTGTAAGTACCATTGTTTATTTAATCAGTTTTCTACTGATGAATATTGGGTCATTTCCATTCTTATGAGAGTGCCTCAAAAGCTACAGTGAATATAACTTGTGTTGTTCAGAGGTGTATACTTATGGTAAATTTCTAGATGTGACACTATGAGGTCAAAAAGTATTTTGTTAAATATTATCTTATCTCTCACCCATAGGGTTGCACATTTTACACTCTTATCAGCAATACAGGAGAGCACTTGTCTTCTTTATAGTATTGCCAGTTGCGAACAGAGCACGTTGTCAGATTTGGATTTGTACCAATCTGATAAGAAATGTAAACTTTTTTTTTTTTTTGGAAGCGTAGCCTGCATAAGTCTGAAGTGTAGAGCTTGAACAATTTTACAAAGTGAACAACTGGGAGGCACCCCAGACATCTCCCTCAACAGTGTGGCTCTAACACACCTCCATCTGTTATCGTCCACTGAGCATTGTTTCATGTGTTTAAGGCCCATCTGACTTTCTTTTTCTGTAAAAGGACTTCATTTTTGTGCCTATAACATTTTTTTTCTTCTCAATTGTCTATAGCTCATTAATTAGTCTTTTATGTCTAAGTTGTAGAGATTTTCTTCTCTGCCATTTGTTTGTTGACTTTAAACTTTTTTCTGCAATGCAAATAATTTTGCATTTTTTTCAAATTCCTTTATTGCTTTTGGATTCTGTGATATCTAGAAAAACTTTCTTTATTCCCAGGTTATAAAGTAATTCACTCATGTTTTCCATTATCCTTGTATGGTTTTATTTTGTTAACATTTAGATCTTTAACCCACTTGGAGTTTATTCTTGTGTGTGGTATGAGACATGGATGCAATTTTATCTTTTCCCAATTATTCTAACACCATTGATTTAAAGGTCCATCTTTTTCCCAATTATTTAAGATGCCACGTTATCCTACGCCAATTCCAGAAGTAGGGGGTGGTATAAAATAAAAAGTAACAAAGAAACAAAGACTCATGGACACAGTCAATTGTTTGGTGGTTGCCTGAGCGGGAGGTGGGAGGGGAGTGGGGGAGTTGGGAAGGGGTATCAGGTATATAGTGACGGAAGGAGAGCGGACTCTGGGTGGTGAGCGCATAATGCAATGCATAGACAACGTCATACAGGATTGTGCACCTATGTAATTTTTGCTGACCCATGTTACCACAATAAATTTAACAATTAAAAAAATTAAATTAAAAATAAATACATACTATGTATATACTAAGAATAAAAAATGAAATTCCCAGAAAGAGGGGGTTATCAGAGGTAAGAGTACTAGTACACACAGTTTGATCCTGTGACTTATTATTAGTATACGTGCCAAATTTCATCCTACTTGCATCCATGTTCTTTCAGATATGGCTGAAGAAGCACATCTAACATGAAGAAAACCCCAAGTATGAATGAAATTGAATTTTGCACAGTCATTAAATTCCTCATAAAATGAGGGAAAACACCTCAAACCATTTGGAAGAGATGTTCGTGATTTACAGGGACTGTTGCCCTGGGAAATCCATGGTATACAAGTGGCATAGCCTTTTGGAGCAAGGCAGAGAGTCGATTGCAGATGACCACAGTCTGGGATGCCCTGTTGAGGCAACTTCCTCAGACATTAACAAAAACGTTGAAAACTTGTAGTGGGAGATTCCAGATTGAATAAAAAGCAGCTCACAAAATTGGTTGGAGTATCACCTACAACCAATCTGAATATTCTCCATCAGCATCTAAGGATGTCAAAAATCAGTGCAAGACAGGTAATGAGAATGCTCACACTGCTTCAAAAACAACAGTGTATCGAATGTTCATGACAGTTTTTGGACCTCTGCAGAGACCACAAAGATGAAGTTTTAAACCAGATGGTGGGGAAGCTGGGATGGGTCAGTGGGTTGAGCACTCACCTTGCAGCCCCGGGGACCGAGGATCAAATCCCAGCCCAGCCCGTGTGGACCCATATGCTGAATTGGGGAGTGCCCCCAGTTCAGTTCTCACTGGAATGAGACCCTGGCCCAGTTCCTACCCTGTGCAGCCCTGCATCCACCTGTAGAATGAAACTATGTGGAAAAACCAATGATGTGCAACTATGGAGACTGTTCTGGGCCCTCCCCCTTCTCTCTGTCTCTGTATTTCTCTCTGTCAAAAACAATAAAAATAAATCTTAAAAAAAAAACAAAAAACCAGATTGTCACTGGAGATGAAACTTGGGTTCATCACTATGAGCCTGAGTCAAAGTGAGACTCCATAGAGTAGAATGAAAAGGGCATGTCACCCCCTAAGTGCAAGGTGTTGCAATCAAATGGAAAAATCATGGATACTGTTTTTGGGAATACCAAGGGTATCCTGTTGATGGATTATAAGAATGAGGGTGTTATAATAACTGGAGAGTATGATTCCAGTCTGCTAAAGTACTTTTAAAAATCTTGAAGGAGAAAAGAGGAGAAAAATGGACCAAAGGGGTACTGGTTTTGCACAACAATGTGTCCATGCACATGAGCAATGTTGCACTAGTTACTCTTCATGACTGTGGTTTCCAAACATTAAACCACCCTTCTATAGCCAGACCTGTCTCCGTCTGATGTTACTGCTGCCAAATATGAGAAAGGAAGTTCTAAGGAAGAAATTTACAGACAACGAAGAGGTTAAAGCTGCAATTCCAGCATATTTTGAGGGCAAAAACAAAACTTTTTTTTGAGGATATAAATAAACTTATTGAAAGATCTAAAAACTTTATTAGTGTTAAGGGTGAATATATTAAAAAGGAAAAATAATAATTTTATTTTTTACCCTTCTTCCCCTCTATTACATGAATTTCTTGAGCACTCCTCATATGTGGGTCAGGACTCCACTTTTATCTATCTGTGCACCTGTGTCTCACTGTTTTAATTACAGAGACGTAATAGTGTGTTTCAAAATCTAGCAGAATGTACTAGTCTTTGCATTACATCCTTCTTCTTTTCCAAGATTGACATTCAACATTATATGTTTCAGGTGTACAACATAGTAATTAGACATTTATATAACTTATGAAGTGATTACCCCATAAGTGTATTATAGAACCCATCTAACATCATACATTATTACAATATTATTGACTATGTTTCTTATGCTATGCTTTACTTCCCCATGACTATTTTGTAACCACCAATTTGTACTTCTTAATCCCCTCCTCTTTTTCACCTATTCCCCAAATCCCTTCTCATCTGGCAACCATCAAAATGTTCTCTGTATCTATGAAATTGTTTGCTCATTTATTATATTATGTTCTTTAGGTCCACATATAAGTAAAATCATATGGCATTTGTTTTATCTGACTTATTCCACTCAGTGCAATACTCTCTAGATCCATCCAAATTGTTGCAGATGGCAATATTTTATTCTTTTTTATGGCTGACTACTATTCCATTATATGTGTATACCACCTCTTCTTTATTCATTCATTTGATGGATACCCAGGTCGCCTCCATATCTCAGCTATTGTAAATAATGTTGCAATGAACATATGGATGTACAGGTCCCTTCAAAGTAGCAGTTTGGGTTCTGATAAATCCTAAGAAATAGAATTAATGGGTTTTTCTTTGTCTCTTGTTATTAAGGTCTAATTTGTCTGGTATAAGTATTGGTGCACCAGCTTTTTGGTTTGTTTCCCTTTTCATGAAATATCTTTTTCTATCCCTTTACTTTCAGTCTGTGTGTGTCTTTTAATCTGAAGTGAGTCTCTTATAGGCAACACATATAAAGGTCCTTTTTTCTAATCCATGGAAGAATTTGATTGGAGAATTTAATGCATTTACACTTAAAGTAATTGTTGATAAATATACAGTTATCGCCATTATATTATTTATGTTTTTGATATTTTTAAAAATTCTTCTTCTTAAAGAGGTCTCTAACATTTTTTGTAATAGTGGTTTGGTAATGAACTCCCTTATCTTTTTCTTGTCTGGGAAGCTCCTGTAGTTGTCCTCAATTCTAACTGATAGCTTTGCTGAGTAGAATAATCTTGGTTGCAAGTCCTTGGTTTTCATCACTTTGAATATTTTGTTCCAATCCCTTTAGCCTACAAATTTTCTGTTGAGAAATCAGCTTTGACAGTCTTAAGGGAGTTAGCTTACAGGTAACCATTCTCTTGCTGCTTTTAAGAGTCTCTCTTTGTCTTTGTTTGGCATTTTAATTTTCATGTGTCTTAGTGTGGACACTTTGGGTTCATCTTGTTTGGACTCTCTATGCTTTCTGAGTTTCTATATCTATTTCCTTCTGTAGTCCCTACTCATGACCACTTATTATTATTATAAAATTTTTAATATTAACAATACTTAATATACAATAAATTAGTGATAAACATTTTTGTCTTTCTGTGTTTAGAATTAAATGGAAATTTTATAGACTGGCATTACTATATCAAAGGAAATTCCCACTTTATATTTTATGAGATACTACTGCTTCCCAAAAGGGAATACTGGAATTTTTAACTGGATATAGAGCTTCATCAATTTCTCTCTATTAGAAAAGATACTAAATGTTTACCCTACTCTGACAAGGCAGGAGGTAACTTTTCTGGGTAGTTTTCCTACTTTAGAAACTTTTAGGATAAAGTTCATAGACAACATGAAAAGCACCACAAAGAAGGTTCCAAGTCTCCCTAGTTCTCATATGTAAAACGAGACTAAAATTTTGAAGCTTATAGCATTATTATGATGATGATTTAAATAATGAATATAAAATTTTTACATATTTTAGTATATATGCTGCTGCAGCAAGTACAAAATTGTTATATAAATGCAAGGACTTAGAGTTTTGTAGGAAAGTCTGATTATAGTTGCATTTACTATAATCAGTAATATTTAATAAGAAGATTACTTAATTAACTTATACACAACATATTTTAATATAGAAAAAGAAGGGTTCATTTGTCCAACTGAGACAAAGAGACATGGAGAGTATATTCCTGTGTGCTATAATGGAACCTTTTGTAGAAGACCTGGCAGGCATTCCCACCACTTCTTCCTTTCCTGCCTCTCAATATAGAGGTTGATAAACTATACTCATATAATTATTTCCTTATTCTCCATTGTACCTAGCAGTATAATTGGTCCTTGCATTAAATACCTAAAGAGAAGTCTGTGAGAAAAGAGAATCCTTTGGAATTTTCTCTCCTCTCAAAAAAGAAAATCAGGATAAAGAGCATGTGGTGCATATATACAATGGTATACTATTAAGCCATAAACAATGATGAAATATTGCCATTTGTGACAAAAAGTATGTATCTTGAGAGTATCATCTTTGGTGGAATAAACCAGATGGAAAAAAGACAAGAACTACATAAGTTCATTCATGTGGGATATAAAACAGAAAGCAACAAACTAACAAATAAAACAAACTCATACTTTAAATACAGACAATAGAATGTGGGTTATCAGAGGAGAAGGTGGGTAAGTGGAGGAAAGACGGTAAAAGGAGTCAAATATATGGTGATAAAAGAGGACTAGGCTGGGTGGTGAGCACACAATGGAGTATACAGATGTATTATAAAGTTGTACAACTGAAATTTATCTAGTGATATTAACCAAAGTTGTCCTAATACATTTAATTTAAAAAATTATTAGAAATAATAAATGAATGCAGTAAAGTTGCAGAATACAAATTCAATGTACAAAAATCCAAAGCATTTTTACATACAAACAACAAAATCAGAAAAAAAAAAGAGAAAAACAATAGCTTTACAATCACAGCAAAAAGAATAAAATACTTAAGAACAAACTTAACAAAGAATGTGAAGGACTAATACATTAAAAACTATAAGACACTATTAAAAGAAATTGAAGAAGATACAAAGAAATGGAAAGATATTCCGTGTTCATAGACTGAAAGAGTCAACATAATTAAAATGGCCATACTACCCAAAGCAATCTACAGGCTTAATGCAATTCTCATCAAAATCCCATGGATATTCTTTCAAGGAATAGATTTAAAAATCATCAGTTTCATATGGAACTACAAATGACCCTGAATCACCAAAAGAAATCCTATGAAAAAAGAATAATGCTGGAGATATCAGTCTATACTACAAGGCATCAATAATCAAAACAGCTTGCTGTTGGCAGAAAAATAGACATACAGACCAATGGAATAGAATTGAAAACACAGAAATAAGCCAACAAGTAAAGGGACAGATAATTTTTGACAAAGGAGCAAAAAATATACAATGGAGAAAAGAAAGCCTCTTCAGTAAATGGTGCTGGGAAAATTGGAAAATCACATGCAAAAGAATGAACCTGGACTGTGAACTCTCACCATATACCAAAATTAACTCAAAATGGATTAAAGACCTACACGTAAGACCCAAAACAATAAAGTGCATAGAAGAAAGCATCAGTACTAAATTTATAGACGTTGGGGTCACAGAGGACTTTTTTATAAACTTGACCTCAAAGGCAAGGGAAGTATAAGCAAAAATAAATGAATGGGACTGTATCAAACTAAAAGGCTTCTACACAGCAAAGGAAACCATCAACAAAGTAAAAAGGAAACCAACCTAATGGGAGAAAATATTTGTCAACAATGCCTTTGATATAGGGGCTAAAATATATAAAGAATCCATACAACTCAACCACAAAAAAACAAATGATTCCATTAAAAAATGGGCAGAAGACCTATAGACATTTCTCCCATGAAGATATGCAAATGGCCAATAGACACATGAAAAAATGCTCAACATCAATAGAAATTAGGAAAATGCAAATTAAAACCACAATAAGATACCACCTCACACATGCTAGAATGGCTATAATCAACAAGATAAGAAATAAGTGCTGGTGAGGCTGTGAAGAAAAAGGAACTCTCATACACTGCTGATGGGAATGTAAACTGGTACAACCAATATGGAAGGCTGTGTGGAGATTCCTCAGAAAATTAGGAATGGAATTACCATATGATCCAGCAGTCCCTCCTCTGGGCATCTACCCAAAAAACCTGAAAACCTTAATCGGTAATGTTCATTGCAGCACTGTTCATGGTGACTAAGTCATGGAAACAGCCAAAGTGTCCTTTGCTAGATGACTGGATAACGAAGTTGTGGTACATTTACACAATGGAATACTACTCAGCAACAAGAAAAGATGAAATACAGCCATTTGTGACAACATGGATGGACCTTGAAACCACCGTATTAAGTGAAACAAGTCAGACTAAAAAAAATTAAGAAACATATGACGTCACTTATAGGTGGAACATAAAACTGAAAGTAACAAAGAAACAAAAACTCATGGACACAGTCAA
>PVKE010017810.1:0-12903 GCA_004027555.1 Craseonycteris thonglongyai
ACACACACACACATACATACACAAATACATACATACATACATACCATTTCTTCTTTATCTATTCATCTATCAATGCACACCTAGATTGCTTCCATATTTTGGCTATTGTAGGTAATGCTGGAACAAACATGGTGGTGCATATATATACTTTTTTGATTACTGTTTTTCTTTTATTTGAATAAATACCCAAAAGTGGAATTGCTGGTTTGTATGGTAACCACTTTTTAGTTTTTAGTGTTGATTTTTTTGTCTGTTGTTGTTTTAAGGAATCTTCTTAAATTTTTTCATAGGGGCCAAACCAGAATGCAATACCACCAACACATGTTGTTCTTAAATTTTTGATAATAGCCATTCTGACTAGTGTAAGGTATCTCATTATAGTTTTGATTTGCATTTCCTTGATCATCATTAGTGATGCTGCTGACCATCTTTCATATGTTTATTGACCATCTGTATGTCTATGGAGAAATGTCTTTTCTTGTCCTCTGTGCGTTTTTTTGATAGAACTTTTTTGTTATGTTATATTATTGAGTTGTGTGAGTTTCTTACATATTTTAAATATCAACACCTTATCACATATATAATTTGAAAATATATTCTACCATTCAGTTAGTTACTTTTTTGTTTTGTTAAAGATTTTCTTTGCTGTACAGAAGCTTTTTAGTTTGATGTAGTTATATATATTTGCAGTATCTGTATCCAAAAAGATACTACTCAGCCTGACATCAAAAATTCACTACTTGGGGAAAGCGGGATGGCTCAGTGGGTTAAGCACTCACTTTGCAGCCCTGGGGACTGAGGATCAAGTCCTGGCCCTGGCCCTTGTGGACCCATATGCTGAACTGGGGAGTACCCCCAGTTCAATTTTCACCAGGGTGAGACCCCAGCCCAGTTCCTGCTCTGTGCATCTCCTCGCACACCTGTGGAATGAAACTGTATGAAAAAACCAATGATGTGCAACTATGGAGACTCTTCTGGGCCCTCCCTCTTCTCTCTGTCTCTGTCTCTCTCTGTCAAAAATACTAAAAATAAATCTTTAAAAAATATTCACTACTTATGTTTTTTTCTGGGAGTTTTATGGTGTCTATCCTGACATTAAGTCTCTGATGAACTTTCAGTTCATTTCTGCACGTGGTATAGAGAGTTTAATTTTCTAAATGTATTTTTCCAGTTTTCCTAACACCACTTGTTGTAAAGACTGTTGTTAGTTCAGAGTGTGTTTTTTACCCCCTTTGTCACAGATTAGTTGACCATATAAGTGAGGGTTTACTTCAGGGCTTTCTATTCTGTTCCATTGATCTATGCTTCTGTTTTTGTGCCAGTATCAAGCTGTTTTGATTACTGTAGACCTGTATGAGAGTTTGAGATCAGGGAACCTGATACCTCCAACTTTGTTCTTTCTTAAGATTGGATTGGCTTTTGGGGTCTTTATTGGTTCCATGTAATTTTTAGAATTATTAGATCTAGTTCTGGGAAGAAAAATACTGGAATTTTGATACAAATAGTGTTAAATCTGTAAATTACTTTGGGTAACATGGTTATTTTTACAATATTAATTCTTCTAATCCATGAGCATGGTATATCCTATTTGTGTCTTCTTTACCTTTTCTTCAGTGTCTTATAGTCCTCAGAGTACATGTCTTTCAGCTCCTTGGTTAAATTTATTCCTAGATATTTTATTTGTTTTGATTCAATTGTGAATGTGATTGTATTTATTTCTTTTTAAATTAATTGTTCATTAATAATGTATAGAAATGTGGCAGATTAGTGTATATTAATTTGTATCCTGCTATTTTACTGAGTTCTGTTATTAATTGTATTAATTTGTGGTGGATTTTTTAGGGTTTTTTTAATATATATTAACAACATGTCATCTGTGAATAGTAACAATTTAAATTCTTCCTTTCCTATTTGGATGTCTTTTATTTATTTTTCTTGTTTGATTGCTGTGACTAGGACTTACAGTACTACATTGAATAATAGTGGTGATAGTGGACATGGTTGTCTTGTTCCTATTAAAAGAAAAGCTATCAGATTTTTACCATTAAGTATGATGTTATAAATGATCATATTGCCTGCAAAAAGTGACAGTTTAACTTCTTCATTTCCAATTTGAATGCTTTTTATTTATTTTTCCTGCCTAATGGCTCTGGCTAGAACTTCCAGCACTATGTTGAATAGCAGTGGTGACAGGGGACATCCCTGTCTCATTCCTGTTTTTAGAAGAAAAGGTTTCAGTTTTTCCCCATTCAGTATGACATTCGCTGAGGGTTTGTCATATATGGCCTTTATTATGTTGAGGTGTTTTCCTTCTCTACCCATTTTATTAAGTGTTTTGATCATAAATGGATGTTGTATCTTGTCGAATGCTTTTTCTGCATCAGAATTGTACACCTGGAAACAATGTAATTGATATAAATTAATGTCACCCCAATAAATTTAACAACAACAAAAAAAGAGATGAAAAGTCAAGAAATACATCAACACATATATCAGAATTTAGAACATGAAAAAATACTATTTAAAATATGAAAGTACTAAAGTAATTAACAACTATTGTTGAAATAAAAATAAGATATTTACAAAAAAAATGTATGATGTTAGCTATAGACTTGTTATATATATATAGCCTTTCTCAAGTTAGGGTAAATTCCTTCTATACCCACTTTGTTGAGAGTTTTTAGCAGCAATGATTGTTGAATTTTGTCAGGTGAAATAATCATATTATTTTTATTCTTGGTTTTATCTTTTTTTTTTTTAATGTGATGAATCTCAGTAATTGCTTTGTGAATTTGAACCACCCTTGCATCCCAGGTATAAATCCCACTTGATTGTTGTGTAAAATCCTTTTAATTTACCATTGAATTCAGTGTGCTAGTATTTTGTTGAGAATATTAATGTCTTTATTCATCAAGGATATTGGCCTATAAGTTGTTGTTTTTGTAGTATCTTTGGTTTTGGTATAGAATAATGCTTGCCTCCTAGAATGAGTTTGGAAGTGTTCCCTTTTCTCTCTGTCTTTTTTTTTTTTTTTTCGGAATAGTTCAAGAAGGATCAGCACTAATTCTCAAATGTTTGGTAGAATTCACCTGTGAAACCTTCTGACCCTGGGCTTTTGTTCCTTGGGAGTTTTTGTTTGTTTGTTTTGTTTTTTAAAATGTTTGGTAGAATTCACCTGTGAAACCTTCTGGCCCTGGGCTTTGTTCCTTGGCAGTTTTTGTTTGTTTGTTTATTTTGTTTTCTCTTTTTTATCATTGCTTCAATTTCACTGTTACTAAAAGTTTATCCATTTATTTCAGATCATAAAATTTGTTGAGATATAATAGTTCATAGGGTTATTTAATGATCCTTTGTATTTCTGTGGTGTATGTTGTAATGCTCCTAATTTCATTTCTGGTTTTATTTTCTCATGTATCATTTTTTTTTTCTGTTTCATCAGTCTTATTAGAACCTTATAAGTTCTTTTGTCCTCTTAAAAAACCAGCTTTTAGTTTCATTAATCTCTTTTATTATTGTTTTACTTTCTTTTTTTTTCTGTTTCTGCTCCTCTTGTTATTATTTTGTCCTGTTTGCTTATGTTTTGTTTGTTCTTATTTATTTAATTTATTTGAGTATAAATTTAAATGGTTTATTTGGGATTTTTCTTGCATCTTAAAGTAGGCTTAAATACCTATAAACTTACCTCTTATATTATAACTGCTTTTGCTGCATACCAAAGATTTTGTATGGTTGTGTTTTAGTTTTCATTTGTTTCAAGGTAGTTTTTTATTTCCTGTTTGATTTTCTCTTTGGTCCATTGGCTGTTTAATCTTCATGTATTTGTGGGGTTTTTTATTTTATTTTTTTCTGTAGTTTATTTCTAGTTTAATGCCATTATGGTCAGAATATATGCTTGATATAATTTCAATATTTTCAAAATTTTTGAGGCATGCTTTGTCACCTAGTATGTGATCTGTCCTGGAATATGTTCCATGTGCACTTAAGAAAAATGTGTAACCTGCAGTTTGGGGGTAAAATGCCCTGTAAATATCTGTCAAGTCAAATTAGTATAATTTAAGACCATTATTTTCTCTCTCTCTCTCTCTCTCTTTTGTAGATGATCTATTCATTAAAGTAAATAGAGTAGTAACGTACCCAATTATTACTGTATTACTGTTAATAGCTGCCTTTCAATTAATAGTATTTTTAGGGGAAGCCAGGATGGCTCATCAAGTTAAATGCTGGATTTGCACCCCAGGGGACCAAGGATCGAATCCCGGCCCTGGCCTGTGTAAATGCATATGCTGAATTGGGGTAGCTCCTGGGTCCAGCGGGCATGCCTCCCATGCTGGAGGCCCCCAGTCCAATTCCCACCCTGCCTGGTCCCCACCCACCTGTGTGGAACAAAACCATGTCAAAAACTGATGATGTACAACTACGGAGACTACTCTGGGCCCTCCCCTTTCTCTCTGTCTCTGTCTGTCTCTGTCTCTGTCAAAATCAATAAAATAAATCTTTAAAAATTATACTATTTTTATATACTTGAGTGCTTCTATCAGAGGTATGTAGACATTTATAATCATTTTATCCTCTTCTTGGAATTGACCTTTTAGAAATCATAAAATGTCCTTTTTTGACTCTTGTTTTAACAATTTTTTTTTGTTTTGTAATCTGTATTGTCTCATAAATATTGTTATCCCAGCTTTTTTTTTTATTGTTAGTTATTAGGGTGACACTGTTTGGTAAAAAACAACAAGAAAAAACTAATTAGGTTTCAGGTATACAATTCCACATTACATTATCTATGTATTGCATTATGTGTTCACAACCCAGAGTCAGTTCTCTTTCCATCACCATATATTTGATGACCCCTCTCTACTGCCCCCACTTACTACACTCTTGACTATGTCCATGAGTTTTTTGTTTCTTTGTTACTTTCTTTTCATTTCTATATGCAGAGAACATCTTTATCCATCTTTTCACTTTCAGTCTCTGTATCTTTTGATCTGAAGTAAATCTCTTATAAGCAGTATATTGATGGGTCATATATTTTTTATCCATTCTGGCACCTATGTCTTTTGATTGAAGCTTTTAGTCAATTTACATTTAGGGTAATTATTGATAGTAGGTGCTTATTGCCATTTTGTTAATTGTTTTAGTTTTTTGTTGTTGTCCCTTGCTGTTTCAAATATATATATTATTTAGATATGTTGGTTTTCTTTAGTGTTTTGATTGGATTCCTTTCTCTTACATTTCTGTGTATTTTTGGTGTGGTTTTATTATATTGTGTGGTTACCATGAGGTTTCTATATATTAATCTATGCATATAGCAGTCTATTTTAATCTAATAAGCACTTCTTATAAACTTAGTTGCATTCTAAAAGCACTACATTTTACTCCTCCCCTCTTTATGTTTTAATGTCATGTTTTATGTCTTCTTGTTTTGTGAATTTACTGATTATTTATTGTAGTTTTAGTTAATTTTGCTACTATTGTCTTTTAACATTCCTATTAATTTTTAACTGGTTGATTCACTGTGATTATTGTATATTTGCCTTTATCAGTGAGTTTTTTATTCCCTTTTCTTGTATTTTATTACTGGTTATGGCTTTTTCTTTTCTGCATAAAGGAAGATCTGTTAACATTTTCTGTAAGGCCAATTTAGTAGTGATGAACTCCTTTAGATTTTACTTTTCTGGGAATCTCTTTATCTCCCCAGTTCTAAAAAGTCATCTTGCTGAATGTAGTATTCTAGGTTCTAGATTCTTTTATTTAAGTATTTTAAATATCTTCTGCCACTTTATTCTGGCCTTTAAAATTGCTTCTGAATAATCAGCTGATAGCCTAATGGTGTTTTTCTTGTATGTGATATTTTTCCATTTCATCCTTGCTACCTTTAAAATTGACTTTTTATCTTTAACTCTTGCCAGTTTAATAACAATTTCTTGGTGTTGGTCTATTTGGGTTTATCTTTTTTGGAACTCTCTGTGCTTCCTGGACTTGGATTTTGTTTTTCTTGTATTAGGAAAGTTTTCAGCTATTATTTCTTTAATTTCTTTTCTTATTCTTTTTTCTCTTTGTCGAATCCCTATAATGTGAATGGGCACAACATGTTATCCAAGAGATTTCTTATACTACCCTCATTTAAAAAAAATTATTTGGCTTTGCTTTCCTGATTGGGTGACTTTTACTATTCTCTCCCCCAGGTTGCTAATCTGTTCTTTTTGGTTAACTATTCTATTGTCAGTTCCTTCTAATATATTTTTCATTTTAGCTATTGCATTCTCCATCTTTAATTGGTTCTTTTTGACATTTTCTATCTCTTTGTTGGCATGTTTTCTGAGTTCCTCTATTGTATTCTCAAGTTGTTAAGCATCCTTATAACTTTATTTTGAATTTTTTGTCAGGCAAATCACTTACCTCCATTTCATTAGTTTTTATCTTTGGAGTATTTTCTTGTTCCTGCAGTTGGAGCATATTCTTCAGTCTCTCCAGTTTGCTTGATTTTCTGTGTTTGTTCCTATGAATGGGATAGAATAGCTACCTGTTCTAGGTTTTGAAAGAGTGGTTTCTGAGTAGACTGCATATTGAATTGCTATGGGCAGGCAGTTGTAGTTGGGGCAGGTGGGTGAAGTGCCAGTTCATTGACTGGATTGAAGGTGTAGTGTCCAGTTGGGACACTCTGGGTGTGCTTGCTTCCTTGACCTTTACTTCTGAGTGACATTCTATTCTGAATGGCATTGCCTGATGTAAGTGGGGCTACTCCATGTGCTCTTAACATGCCCTGTTGCTTTAACTGTCTGTCATTCCAGCTGGTTCTGGGCAGGGTTGCTTGCAAAGCTTTTATCTCAAGGCCCCACCAGCTCTGTACACTTTCTGTTAGGGGCAGGCCTACATGTACACACTTGGCACTTTTCTAGTTCTGCTCCTTTTGGGGGCAGTACAGATCCATGTTTGTTCAACCGTGTTCATTTTACTCTATAGATAGCCCTGCATTAGGCCTTGTTACTTAAATCATCCACTATCAGAGCAGAGTTCGGGCGGGGCCTCTATCTCAACACCTTACTAACTCCAGCTTTTCTCTGGTTACGGCAGCCTTGCTACACACATAGCTGTGCATGAGTAATTATGAACTCAGTGAGAGGTTGGGGGAAGGGGACATGCAGGCACTCCTGCTCAGGTGTGAGAACAGTAGCACCCCACTCACTCTACGTGGGGCAGTCATGTGTAGTGGTATTGCAATGTTCCACCAACCTCACATTTTCCTGAGGCTGAGCAATGCTACTTGTGTGTACACCAGTGCCCTGCTATCTACACAATGTCTCCAGAACAGGTAGTTCTGGATGTGGGCAATGCAGCATTTTGTCTGCTCCACTTTATCTAAGAGGTACAGACCCACGTGAGTACATAGTAGCACCCCATTAACTTCACAACAGCACCCCACTATCTCTACACTTTCTCAAGACTGGGCAGCTCTGCAGGTAGGTACTGCAACAGCTCCTCTTTATTTACAGTAGCTACACTTAACACTTCCTACATAGTTCCTTCAATGAATTGTAACATTCCTTGCCACCTCTGCATTTATCTAGGTTTTGAACAATACTGAGTGAAATAAATATGAATTAAAAAAAGGCATATATAAAATATTTAATAATTAAAATATTTAATATTCTTGCACATACTTATATATCATAAATATAGTTAAGCATTAATATTCATAGTTTTTATTTATTCATCTTGTGATATTATTATGTTGAAATTTTATTTCAAATCTCTTAGCATCTCAATTTTGAAATCATAATGAATTCTTTTTGTCATATTAAAAACTGAGAGCAAGAGTTAATAGATTTTTTTTCTCCTATTACATTCTATCAGATAAATGATGATTTTCAGGAAATAGGATTAATGTAAACATTGATATGTATACATAATAACAAAAAAATCACCATTATATTTATATCAATGTATTTGGAGAGCAGAGTACATTTCTAACTTAATAAAGTATGAGCCACTTTAAGGAATAAAAAATTTTAAACACTTATATTCTCATTTTTCATTCATATTTAGCATTCAAACAGGACTTTTACCTTGGACTAAACCAGAATGTGTTTCTTTTATTCAAAATGTCTTCCTAACTTAATTTTCATGCAGAGTCCTCTGAATCTTTGATTAGACATGTATATGTGTTTATATGTATGCTAGCTATTGACTAGGTAATTCAGGTATATTTTAAAATATTGGGATAAAAATGAGAATCAGGTCCTCTCTTATCCCTGATGCTCTAGGTCTCAAAACTGAAAGAAAAAAAAAAAAAGATATACTGGAACAAAAGTATCCTGATTCCTATGGGATCTGATTTTTTAGTTTGTTCCATTCATGTGCTATGCCTACTTCAACAAGATAAAAGAAAATAAAAATAAAACATAAAAGACTCTAGAACTGGAGAAATTTACTACTGTCCAGTTAGAAGCTAGTGCTAAATATTAGCTCCCCAGGACCCTTCCACGGTCCAAAATGCTTGAAGACTTTAAATAAAATCACGTTTACTGAAGAAGAGATTTTAAACCAAAATTATAAACCATATTAGAAAATAAACCATTATAAGAGAAAGCATAGGAAAAAAGATGGCGGCATGAGAGGAGAACGCCAATAACTGCCTGGGAAGGAACTTGTGAACAGAGGGGAATCCACAGGGGAAACCCTGAGAAGCAACCTCAACTAAGAGAACCACACAATGCAGAACAACACCCAAAGGTTAGAGAAAAAAGGGGAGAGCGGGAGAGGGAAGGGGAAGCAATGGTTCGGGGACAGAGACTCGGAGCGCGGCCTGGGGCTGGCAAAAACAAAAAGGGATTGGGAGACTATGGTCAAAGTGGAGCTCGATTGAGGGCGGGCTGGAAGCTGAGACCTAGGGAGCGTGGAAGCCCCACAAGACTGTGGACAAGTTAACATCCGATCTCAAGGGAAAGCACGCAGTGCCCTAATCAGATCATGGAGCCTAAAGTGGAGCAGGGACTGTGGAGCAGGGCGGCTGCACTTCCCGGCAGGTGGGGTGAGAGCAAGGCACCAGCCCACAACAGCTCAGCACCCCTGACTTACAGAGGAGATTGACTGTGAGGGAGCGCCTTCTGAAGACAGGGCTCTTGGAGTGAGGGCTGGGGCTTGAGTGGGCATAGCTGCATTAGACGTGCTTGGAGTGAATCTGGCAGTATCAACAGAGCCGGGAACATAGAGCGGCTGCCGCCTGAGCTACAACCTGTACGCACAGGGCTTTCAGCTCCCTGTCCACAGGGCCGCTGAGGCACCACTGCGTGTGCGCATCTGGGCCTTTGGTGCCCAGCCCACTGGGCCACCACAGTGCAGCTGCTAGAGTGCAAGCACACAACTGGGCTTTAGGCACACTACCCACCAGGCTGCCTAGGAGCCACTGTAAGTGCGCAAGTGCGAAACTGGGCTTTCGGCGCCCCACCCACCGGGCTGCCGTGGCACTGCTGACTGCTGGCCAGGGCACAAACGAGCTTTTTGGTGCCCCACTCACCAGGCCGCCGCAGAGCCACTGCCTGCGTGCGAGACCAGCTTTTGGTACCCTGCCTACCGGGCCGCTGCAACACTGCTGCCTACTCGCAAGTGCGCAACTGAGCTTTTGGCATCCCGCCCACTAGGCCGCTGGGGTGCTGCCGCCCGTGCACGCAATTGGGCTTCTGACCAGGACAATGCAGCGCCATTGCCTGTGTGTGGGACTGCGCTGCTGACTGGGGCCTCTGCCAAGCCCCAGCCCATCCAAGCGCTGCCCTGTGGGTGTAGCTCAAAGAACAGGATTGAAGGAGGAGAAGCCAGGCAGAGAAGAGAAAGACCGGAGCTCCTATGCCCCGCCTGCACTGAAACACCAGCCCCCTTGCTGAAAGAGGAATCTGCTATTGTGTCTCAGGCCCGCCCTAGCTCCTACTCACATGCCCCCACCCCTGACCACACCTTTACTACCCTGCTATCTAACAGCTAAGACAGCAACCTGAAGTGCCCCAGGACACAGAAGCTGTCTGCTTCCACAAACCCTCTCCCAAAATCTCCTTCTTCCACAATTGAGCCCAAAAGAAAAAATAAAGAGAAGCCCATCTGATAGGCAACCCCCCAGAGGGAAAACAGACTCATGCACAAAGCAAAAAGAACCACATCAAACACAATGCGCACCTCAGAATCTAAAGCCCCTCCAGAAGATCAGGGGTATTCTTTAGTAAAGGACCTTGCACACTTGGAATCAAATCTAAGTGAAACAGAATTTAGGGCTACATTAACCAAGACACTGAGAGAGCTCACTCAATGCTGGAAAAGTACCCAGACACAGTTAAATGACCTCAAGAAGAAATTTTCTGAGCAAAATGAGTACTTTACCAACAAAATTGAGAAGCTAGAGCCGAACCAAAAAAAAAACACCTTGAAATGAAAGGCATCATGGGAGAGCTGAAAAAAGAACTGACCAGCATAGGAAAAAGGGCTGACCAGCTAGAGGAAAGGATGACTGAAACTGAAGATAGAAACATGGAAATGTCACAGAGGGAAGAAGAAAGGGAAAGGAGAATCAAGAGAAATGTAAGAGCCCTACAAGAACTCTCTGACTCCATCAGAACGAACAATATTAGAATAATAGGGGTACAAGAAGGAAGCGAGATGAAATCTTCTCAGAGTCTACTGAAACAAATAGTGGATGAAAATTTCTGTAACCTGTGGAAAGAATTACAGCCCAAGATCCAAGAGGAGAGCTGAAGCCCTAACTACCTAGACCCTAGCAGATCTTCTCCGAGGCACATTGTTATGAAGATGACAAAAAATTAAAGACAAAAAAAGAATCCCCAAGGCTACAAGGAAAAAACACAATATAACTTTCAAGGGAAAAACTATCAGGCTGTCACCAGACTTCTCAGCAGAAACTTGGCAAACCAGGAGAGAGTGGAGACAAATGTTCAAAATATTAAAAGAGATAAATTTACAGACAAGAATTAACTATCCAGCAAAATTAACCTTTAGATATGAAGGAGGAATGATAAAAAGGGACAATACAACAAGAAAACATCACACTCATTAATATATATGCTGCTATGAATCAGGAAGCACCAAAATTTATAAAGCAAATACTAACAGATCTAAAAGGAGAATTTGACAAAAATACAATTATAGTAGGGGATCTAAACACCCCCCTGACAACATTGGACAGATCATCCAAGCAGAAACTAAATAAGGAGATTGCAGCTTTAGATGATACATTGCAGGAAATGGACATAATTGACATTTACAGATCATTTCATCCTACAACAAAGGGCTATACATTTTATTCTAGTGCACATGGAACATTTTCAAGGATAGACCATATGCTGGGACTTAAATTCACCCTCACCAAATTTAAGGGCATCCAAATCATACCAAGTGTATTCTCAGACCACAAGGCATTGAAACTTGAGGTCAATTGCTAAAGATCAAGTGCAGAGAGAACCACATATATGTGGAGATTGAACAACATTCTATTAAAAAGTGACTGGGTCAAAGAGGAAATAAAACAAGAGATTAAAAAATTTGTAGGAACAAATGACAATGAAAACACGACGTACCAAAATCTCTGGGACACAGCAAAAGCAGTATTAAGAGGGAAATTTATATCGTTACAGGCCTATCTCAAGAAACAAGAAAAACTGCAAGTAAACACCCTCACATCTCATCTTGTAGAGCTAGAAAAAGAAGAACAGAGGTCCCCCAAAGCCAGCAGAAGAAAAGAATTAATAAAAATTAAAGAAGAACTTAATGAACTTCAGAATAGAAAAACAATTGATAAAATTAATGCCACAAAGAGCTGGTTCTTTGAAAAACTCAATAAAATCAACGAACCACTGGCTAGGCTCACCAAAGGACAAAGAGAAAGAGCTGATATTTCCAGACTACGAGACGATAAGGGAGAAATTACAACTGATGCGGCAGAAATACAAACATTTATAAGAGATTATTATGAAAGACTCTATGCCAACAAATATGACAACCTAGAGGAAATGGACAAATTTCTAGAAAAACATAGTTTACCTAAACTGAACCAAGAAGATTTGGATAACCTCAATAGACCAATCAACAGTACAGAACTTGAAACAATTATCCAAAAATTGCCCAAAGGCAAAAGGCCTGGACCAGATGGCTTTACCAATGAAATCTAACAGTCATTCAAAGAATAACTAATGCCCATCCTCCTCAAACTACTCCAGAAAATTCAAGAGGATGCAGTATTACCCAACTCTTTCTATGAAGCTAGTATCACCCTTATACCAAGACCTGGGAAAGACAATACCAAAAAGGAAAACTATAGGCTAATCTCACTGATGAACACTGGTGCAAATTTTTTAAATAAAATTTTAGCTAACAGAATACAATAATGCATTAAAAAGATTATTCACCAGGACCAAGTGGGATTCATCCCAGGGGCACAAGGATGGTTCAACATACGCAAATCAATCAATGTAATCCAGCACATAAACCAAACAAAGGATAAAAACCATATGATTATCTCAATTGATGCAGAAAAAGCATTCGACAAGATACAACACCCATTTATGATAAAAACACTGAAAAAAATGAGAATTGAAGTACCTCAACATAATAAAGGCCATATATGACAAACCCTGAGCAAATATGATATTGAGTGGGGAAAAGCTGAAGCCCATTGTCCTAAAATCAGGAAAAAGACAGGGATGCCCCGTGTCACCACTGCTGTTCAACAAATACTAGAAGTTCCAGCCAGAGCAATCAGACAAGAGAAAGGAATAAAAGGTATTAGAATCGGGAGAGAAGAAGTTAAACTGTCACTCTTTGCAGATGACATGATCCTGTATATAGAAAACTCTAAAGACTGTATCAGAAGTGTATTACAAATAATAGACAAATACAGTAGGA
>PVKE010017811.1:0-30313 GCA_004027555.1 Craseonycteris thonglongyai
AAAGAAGAGATATAAACAACAGAGAGTGTGGCCACATCAGCATATCCATGAAGCTGCATATAAATACTAATACACACACACATATGGAGGAAGTTCTTACCTGTATATTGTCCATCGAGTGTGATCTGGCCGAAAGCCTCATGCCTAACAGCAATTATGTTGTGCCATTTGCCATCATTATATTGTTTCCCATCATCATTACTTGTGGTAATTTCCACTGAAGACTCCTGAAGGGAATGAATGGGTGAGTGAATGAATCATATTGTTCATACAAACACACACATCTATTTGTTAAAAACCATCTTACAAATTTTAACACAATGTTGTTGCAAGCATGCATCTGTTTCAAACAGAACTCATAGTTAAAGTTGATGTCTAACATCATTCTGGTTTTCCTATGATATGCCTCTACAAATACTGCAGTGCTCAACTCTGAAAAGAGGTTCCCTTTGAAATAAGCCTTTCTTACAGGTATACTTGCATTTACAGTACATATAGTCACAGAAAAGTAATAAATTTTCCCTTCTGAATTTTAGATTTTAATTTTTTGGTCAGGTATAAAAAAAGACAAGACTTCAAAACTAATAAAATACTTTTCAATCAATATTGTTTTAAAGATGGGGAAATGTCAGGCCAATCAGTTTTTCTTACCTTCTCTACACTATCAATAACAAGAAGGACTGAGATCCTCCTTAAAAATTAGCCAGTTACTAAAACACTGACCATAAGTGTTATGGTTAAACTTCGTATTCGATGTTTTGTAGTCTAAAATCTAGCATTTATATTTTGGCCTCAGGCAATAATGTCATAGTTAAAAATTAATTTCTAAGTGCATACTAGGAAATAGTAGATACCAAGAACAGAGATTAGCAAAACGAAAGTGAGGGTGAAGAGACAGTGAAAAAGAACCTTCCATCTCAGTACTGTATAGTCAAGCGAACACTTTTTCAGTATGTCATCTTTAGCACAATGGTACTCTTTTGAGTGTTAATGAACAAATAAAGATGTTTCAACTTTGTCACGATCATCATTTAATACTATGACTACTTGATTTTGCATCTTTTATTTTTTTTTCTTTATTAAATTCAATGAGGTGACATTTCTTAGCAAAATTATTTCAAGTGGACAATTCTCTCATACATCATCCACATTAGCACTGTGTGCTCACCACCCAGAGTCAGTTCTCCTTCCATCACCATAGATTTGACTCCTCATCTTCCCTTGCCCTCTGGTAACTACTAAGTTATCGTCTATGCCTATCAATTTTGTTTCTTTGTTTGTCCTGTTCCTTTGATGCTTTCAGTTTTATATCCCACATGTAATACTACTACTATTAAAGAGAAAACAATCAGAAACGTATTCTGAACCTTCTAAATGAAAAAATTATAATCATTCTTTCTTTGTTTCTTAATAAGGTTGATTTCTTCAGCAATAATAAACTATAATCCAATATCAATTAAAAAATAACAAAAATAACATTGGGTAAAATATTACAAAATATTGTTCTACTTACTTGAATGTTGCATCACACTACTAATTTTGTTATACTGTTTTCCAGAAAGAGAAAACTGACAATTATCTGATGTAATATGGCTGTAAATTCATATCACAAGAGGTGCAATGTTAATCATACTGTCTTAAGTAAAAGATTTCCATTTATATTTCCCTAAAATAGGTTCAGCAATAGAACATGTCCATTCCACACATTTAATTGGCTGCTGTCAGGCCTCATACAGAGCATGATAACATGTATGACATACAGGGTCTCACATTACCAAAAAAATAGCTTTTAATTTCCCATGAGTATGAGTAGGTGGTTTCTCACATGGACAATATCCCAACTTTTATAGACAACTCGATCAGCTAGAAAAATGACCATTTGGCACGTCCATTTTCTAGCCCCTGAATTTTTGTACGTTGCCTTTCCCTCCATTTTTCCATATGTCTCTTTCCTGTACTCTTTTATTTTCTTCAACCCTATTTCAACATTTTAATACTTTACAAATACACATTTCATTATCGTAGTTTAATAATTAAAACCAGAACTGGTGTCGTGCCCAATTAATGTGCCCTGGTACCATGCCCATTAGTTTTTCCATTAGTGAATTCAACAATACTAATGGGATTACTAGCATGGGATGCTAATTGGGCGTGACATAAGAAACTGGCTTACTTCTTAGCATACCCTTGCTAATGATGAAATTAATGAGCATTTTATTAAATGCTGTCTCATCAAAGTGTACTTAGTTAGCGTTAAAATTGTTACAAACGATGCTGCATTTTAAAGATCAGGTGTCTGAGTAAGTGGTTCTTCATATTATGTTTGGCAACAATCTGGAGCATTAATAGTTCTCTACATCAGAACACATTTATTGGAGATAAATTTACGTCCATAACATGCAGCCTACGTATGTCAAATGTGCTTTATACTTAAGAGGAACTTAGTATATTATTCTTTGATGATCAATTTAAGATTTTATCCCTCAACCCACGTTAAGAGAATAATGCAATGATCAATTCTGGTGTGATGTTCTCTCCCTTGGAAAAAGAACAGACGTGAAATAACTGGTATTCAGAACTGCTGGAAAGCTTTTACTTTCATAGCCTCCTTCTAAGTGAACTCTGAAAGTTATGTGGAATTTCCTGTTAATGTCACTGAACATAAAACATTTAAATAATAACCACCAGTGAAATCATTATTGGTCAATAAAATATCATCTGATGAAGTATATTCAAGATGAAATTAATAAAGAATGGAAATATAACAGCTAATTGTTAGAGACTTGCAAAAATAGAGCAATTAAAAATCTCAGTAATTTTTCTTTACTGTGATTCTTAACATTGGTTTCAAGTGTTCAGTCTATAATATGCAAACATATATCTAATTTTAAATACTATGAAGAATCCTTCTCTATTCCCTTAAATACTCTTAGAATTCACTGGATAGTTGGAAGGGAAACCAAATAACTTTTAATGCATAGACCTATAACTTCTCTGTACATAAGGCATTTATTACTTAACATTCAGATATTTTAAAAAGAACAAAGTACATAATGACTTTGAGTTATTTTGAAACTATGTGCTACACAGTAACTTTAAATTCCTACAAAATGCTCTCCACAAAATTCAAATTTATTTATTTTGAAAGGATTTAGGATTGGTAATTTAAAAATAACTACTGATTGAAAGTCAAAATACCTAAGAAACTAGCCAATTAAAACAAATGAGAATTAAAATTGTTAAATATTAATGAAAGAGCTGGAGGTTTAACCCCCAAAATGGGTAATTTTCTTCAATTACAAGTAGCATTTTACCAATAATTATCAAGCCATTAACTCAGCCAATCTGCCAACAGACATCTATTTATTGAGCATTTACTCTGTGCCAAGGACTGTGTCAAGCTTCAAGAACATCTGAGGACAGAACAGTCACTGACTGCCCTCACTGGATTGTGGAGTCTTATAAAGGACACTAATTGAGTAACTACTTGCCTGATGAATACAATAAGATATTCATTAGATAATCTTGTCTCATTTAAAGACACAAGGCAAGGAAGCTGGATGAAAGTAGACCCTAAATTATTTAAAATAGAAATAATTTGAATGTCAAGAGGAGGCATGCAAAACATATTATAAAACTCTTCAGGGTAGTGCTAATTTCGTTCAAGAAGCTGTATCCATATTCCAATTCAAAAAGAGTTCAATATTCTGAACTTTTCCCACTCCTCAGTTCCATCAACTCTTAGTCTGAAAATATTTGTAGACTTCATTAAAAAGTTAGCAAAGTTGTCCAATTGAGCTGCATTAGAGGGTAAGCTCCTTGGTAGTGAGGCAGGACCTGTCTGGCTAGCTTGAGCTCATTGTTTCATACATATTCATAATAAACTCTTAGTGTAACAGATCTGATTCCGTTCTCTCAACTATATCCTAGGCCCGGCAACCCTGCTCAACCAATACTTTACTTTGTTTGCATAAATTGATCCTCACCTTCCTGAAAAGGCAAGTAACTTGTGCCTTGTAGAGAGATATTATTCCAGATAAAAATTTACTTTTCAGGAATCATTACACCCTCCCTATCTTTCTATTCCTCCAACTTTTTGGTGCTGTTTTATTAATACCTGGTTGGCACCTGTCAACACTGTACACAGGTTATGATTCCAGGACACCACAGGATAGGGACAGAGCAGCTGGGAAAGCTAATGGCAGTGATAAGTATTATCTGAAGTGGGGAGTGAAGGGGCAGAAATAATTGGCAATGCCCTGTGAAGGCTTCTCTTATGGCTTCCACCAAACAGGCTATCTGACCACTGAAAAAGGAGACCAGAAAAGATGAGGTGGAGAGTTTTCTGGCAGCCATTCTTGGGATCCTGAAGACCACACTGTGACTGAAAACAGTGAAGAAGGGTTGAACCCCTTTCCATTACTTTTTTGCAGAGTCAGAAGGCACCTGCTTCAGCAAGAGAAACAACACTGTGGAAAAGATATGGCGGTCCTGCTTCGAATCTAGCGACATTACTTTTTGGTTCATTCTGTGAGGATTCTGCCTTACATGCTCAGAGAGAGAGAATATGTATGTGTGAGGGAATGTTTATTAAATACTCAAAATCTGGAAACAACCTGTGGCCAGTGTCCTATTACAAACGTAGCTCCGGGGTGGGAAAGGTCATCTGCAGTCACAATGGTATGACCAACTGTCAGTGGGAGGCAGTGTGAAGCCACCAGAGTGCGTGGCTCCGGGTCCTGCATCCCCTGTTCCTGTCCCATCCAACTCAAGCAAACACCCTGCCCTCCAGTCATGGCAGGGGCAGGTCCAGGCGAGAGAGGGTGGCAGGCATGGCACGTTGTTCATTTCTTCTCGGCGTGCCCAGGGCATAACTGCAGAGCACAGTGTCTGGAGTACGACCCATATATAACAAAGTCTCACTGGACATCATGCACTAAATTCAGTGCCAGTTCTATCACTAAAGCATGGTGTGAGCCCTGTTAGTCCACTTCATGTCAAGCAGGGATGACAAGAGCTGGCTACTTCAAGGATGAAGTAAGAGCATTAACACAAGCCCACTTCACATACTTTCAAAGCTCTATGAATAAATAGTTATATGGTTAAGGCTTTTTTTTTTTTTTTTTTTCACCTGGCTTTGTCTCAAATATCCTCCTATCAAGTCTAAGGGAAAAGAACAGGGCAGATCTTTCTTTCTCCTGGACATTTTTCTATATTACCGTAGTTTCTTTTAATGATTGTCTTTGTTGATTTTTCACGATTTAGAATTTAGTCTCTTTTTTGAAGCTTGTTAATTGGGATATTTTAGGAACATTTCATTTTATTAGTAATGAATTCTTTTGTAGACAACATTTAAAATCAAATGTTTTTGCCCATTTATATTATGAAAATAAAACACCAATATGATCTATTCCCTTACTATTGCCTCCACTAAGTTGACACCTTTAGAAACTTTTAAGTTACTTGTCTTTCCTCCACCTTCAACTCGTAATCACTTTAGCACCAAACAATGATTAGTTTTCTTTTGATTTGCCTTTGCTGTGTGTCTCTTCTATTTCAAAGATCCTCTGGCACGGTGAAATACATTTCAAGTCACTCTGTTATTAAATATTTAAGTTGAACTTAATATTGCTAGGCTTATTATTCACCGCTGCTTCTCCTCTTTACATCTCAGAATCTCTTTAAATTTTCCTTTTGATTAGAAACCTTGTTGAAATATTTCCTTCCAATATGGTGCATGGATGGGATTTTATCTGAATCTCTGGATGTCAACAAACACTTTTCTTTCACATGGAAAAGCACTATTGGAGCTAAAACCATGGTCCTTGGAACTGGTTTGCCTAGATTTCCATATTATCAGTTACAACTTTGGGAAAATTAATTTAACTGAGACTGACATTTTTCACCTGCAAAATGGGAACAATCAGAGTACCTACCTCACAGAGTTATGGCATTTACAGGAGTATGTGGACGTCCTATGAAAGTATCAGCTTTGCTTAATCTGGAAGGAAACTTGATGAGTCCTTCAATAAATATCTAAGTAATTCTTTCTTAAATCAGATAGGCTTCCCTGTTTCCTATTTCATTATTTTTCTTTCACCCTTCCTTTTCTTGTCCATGTGTTTTTCGGTCTCCTTTTGAACTTTTTACTAATATTAGTCTCCATCTTTCTTTATCTATTCCTATATTTGGTTTTTGACCTACTCATTTGGGGCTGAACAGTATCTTTCCCCTCATTAATCTACTTAAAGGTTTCAAATAAAAAATAGTATTTTTAGTTCTATAATCGAATCATGAGGGGAAGCCAGGATTGCTCAGTGGGTTAAGTGCTTGCTTTGCAGCCCCAGGGACCAAGGATCAAATCCCGGTTCCAGCCCGTGTGGACCCATATTCTGAACTGGGCAGTGCCCCCAGTTTGGTTCTCACCAGGGTGAGACCCCGGATCAGTTCCTGCCCTGTGCAACCCCGCACCCACCTGTAGAATGAAACTGTGTGGAAAGACGGATGATGTGCAACTATGGAAACTGTTCTGGGCCCTCCCCCTTCTCTCTGTCTCTCTGACTCCCTCTCTGTCAAAAACAATAAAAAAATAAATAAATCTTAAAAAAAAAACTGAATCATGAGCTTCAGGGTGCTGACTCTTACTTTATTTATTTTTTGGTTCGTTTTTGCATTTTGTTTGTTTGTTTTGTCAATTGCCATCCACCCTTCCTTCTGAGATGGCTACATCTTCTCCCTCTCTCTCTGGATGCCAGATCTGCTTAGGTGTGATGCTATTTCTTTTTTGCTTCCTCACTACTGAGCAACGGGCATTCTTTAAGAAGCTGAAATTCTAGGGGACACCCAGAAGCCATCATGCCTGAGGACCTACAGTGTAGCAACCAGGCTCCTATTGAAACACCAGGAGTAAATCATTCTTTTCCTGGTCTTCCCGGTTAATTGCCCCCTGGTGGCTTTCCCAGCTTTTTAAAGCAGGAAGGACTCCACCTGCCTCCAGGGTTCCCACTCAGGGAGCTGGCACGATGCTCCCACACATCTGAGCCTGCAGGCCTCGCCTTTCCTCTCCAAGGGGAGTGGGTCTCCAGCGTGTACAACGCTGTGATCTCACCAGGGCTTGTGGCCCATGTTCCCTTAGATACAGAGGGGAAAGGCAGTACCAGCTCTACCAATACAATAGAAAACATTTATTTGGCAAGCAAAATGTATGACTTCGATCAGCAGTGTTAAGGTGAAAACCTGAGAAAATGCAACATAAAATAATATTTGACACAGTCTCACTAGTTTTGGAATTACTCACAGGCCCAGTACAATGCTTAAAGTCAAATGCTCACTAATATTCATTTAGCTGAAGTGAAGACAGGGAAGCTGGGATGGCTCAGGACGTTAAGCACTTTCTTTGCAGCCCCCGAGACTGAGGATCGAATCCTGACCCCAGCCCAGCTGGACCCACATGCTGAGCTGGGGTGTGCCCCCTGTTCAGTTCTTGCCAGGACCTATGTGGGAGGCTCCCGGCCCAGTTCCTGCCCTGCACAGCCCCGCACCCACCTGTGGAGTGAAACTATATGGAAAATTAATGCTGTCAACTATGGAGACTGCTCTGGGCCCTCCTCCTTCTCTGTCTCTCTAAGTCTGTCTCTCTCTCTGACAAAAATAATAATAATAATAATAAATAAATAAATCTCTAAAGTGAACACAACTCCTCAGTTGTTTCCCATTGTCCTTAGGATGAAATTTACATTCTCACATTTGTTTCCAAGTCCCTAAATGACTTAGTCTCTACCCAGCTTTTCAAACCACCATTTTTTTTCTTTCTGTTCTCTACTCAGTAGCCTTATTGGATTTATATCAATGTGTCAAAATTCCATGTTCTTGTCTACCTCAGACCCTTAACATCTGCTGTTTGTGCTGCCTGAAAAGTTTACCCCCGCACCTTCCCTCATGTCCCATCATATTCCTCCTGTTCTGCTGCGCCTCAAACACATGCCCTCACGGATAGACACACGCTCTTGTCCTGACCAACTTCTTCTCTTTGTCTTATATCTTAGTTCATGTCACGTTTCCAGAGAAGACTGACAACTCAGAAAAGAAAGACCCTTCATATGCTCCCACAATCCACAGCATCCCAAACTTCTCTTTCATAACATGCATGACTATTTGAGATTTTTACTGTATCCTACTAAGATCGTTTCATAGGAGCATGTTTCTATTTAACTTGGGGAGGGGGGAGAGTAGAGGCGGGAAGGAGAAAGAGAGAGAATAAACAGATATAATTTTGCTCTCAAGGAAAATGACAATAGATCTATTCAAATTTATTTCAGAATTTTCATCTTCATTATAAGATAGCATATGGTTGTTAAACACGTAGTGTCTTATTTTATGACCTGGGAAAGTTAGTGCTACTATTTTAGCTGTGGGCAAGTCACATCACGTCCTTTAAGTTTCATTGGCTGCATCGGTAAAAGGAGGATAACAGTTCTTCCCTCTAAGTTTCTGGTGAGGATTCATTGCGAAAACATAAGCACTTTCTCCAGTACTGGACACTAAGTAAATGCAAAAAAAATTGCAACTTTTACCATTATTTATTTACCTGAGGATCAAAAAGGAAATATGGACGTCCATTCTTCAACTGAAGTGCAAAATACTCTTCCTGACTGCCAGGGGAGGCTGCAAAGACGATCAAACCTTCAGGCACCCTTGTACGGAAGCTGGCCTTAATGCCTGGTGAGACAAGTACAATCAGCAAATCGTGGCTGGGGTTTTGTTGACTCTTTCTGATAAATGTACATTTACCTTCATTATTATTTATGATGCCGTGAGTATAGTCAGGGACCCATACACAGCATCATACTGGGACGGCCTCTGCCATTTGGTTTTAAATATATATCCCATTACGAATGCCAACCTGTACTTGGAAACTCCAGCCTGCACTCCCACTAATCAATATATAATGAGGTTTCCATTTATGCAAAACTCATCAAAATAAAAAGACATGGCGCCCTCCCAAAATTTGATACTCAAAATTTGATACTCAGAATATCAACATGAAAATACTATCAGAGTCATAAAGATAACTCTTTTTTGACATTTTAAACAGGGAACCTTGTTTAAAATTTTGATGAAGTTTAAAAGACTCAGTCCAATCACAGAAGCTAAAATCTGGAAAGATCTGCTATGAAGTGTCCCATAGAACTAGTTTTCTGAAACAAACCCCATTCTGTAACCGAAAAGTCACCTACCAGCACTGCCCTAGAAACACAATACTCTTCTCTTACAGACAGTTCTTCAGGAAGATAGTTCTCCAGGCTCAGGAAGCAGGGGCAGTTTGCAACAGTGACATAGATGTCTTCCTACTATCACCAGATGGCCCCACCTCCACACTACCTGGCATTCCACCTGCTCAATACATACGAGTGAGTGTTTTCTGTGTGTGAGGCATTTCCCTAGATGCATTAACACTGGCAAAGAAGGTTAAAAGACAAAACCCGTGTTCTCAAAGAGTTCCCAGTTTAGCTGGAAAGATCAAATGTGTGTGTCTTAACAGACAAATCATATGGTGACAATCAAGAGCTCAAGAACATACATGAGGATCAGATAACAGTTCATGAGTACAATACTGAATAACAAATGAATACTGATTTGAGGACTAAATAAATCAGCCAGACTTATGAATGTTTGAAGGCAAGGAAATCCCTTTCAAGCTGGGCTAGTAACCAAAGGTCCCCCATAATTGTGGGGGGTTAACAGTTTCGTAGATCATAACTCCCTCAGGAACAGTGTCTGATTCATCTTTCCACCCTCTGCCCCCCACCCCAATCCTGGCACACTTTTCAAATCTTGCTAGAAACCATATAGTCTTGGTTAGAGAATTTATCCTGGATATGAACCACGTTGTTTGATTCACAGTCTATAGAAAATTCCAATTGAATAAAAAGAAAGATGGGATGTTTAGTTTTTAAAAACTATCAGAGAAAAAAGATGCTTAATTAGATTAGTATATCAAATTGGCCAGAGTTGTATAAACAACTGCTGAAAAACAACACAAATTAAATATGTTAATGCAATAGTCAAGGTATATTTTGTACAGAAATTAACAGGGGTATGGCAAATGGAGTCTTGATGCAAATTTCCTAAAATTAAAATAACATTCTTCACATAAAATCAATGTATTCTATTACATAGACATTTTCTCATCCTTGCTCTCATAAAGAAAGCAAATCCCCCTGGTTTCATTACCAAATATCCCTTTTGCTTCATTCCCACCCAAACCATTTGCTTGGAGATGGATTCCTAGCTGTTGGAATGGTGCATCAGGGAACGTAAAAAGGTTGAACCGAAGCAACTCTAGCTATATAGCTTAATTTGAATTATGTAAGTAAGTTCTAAATTGGAAAAGTTTTTTCTTTTTACTTGACTGCCATTAGGTGGTGCTAAAAATGTCTCCATTCATAAAATATTTACAGTTAACCAGCCCTATAAATACATGAATAACAAAATCTTCAATGACTATACTTGACAAAATAACTTGAAAACTAATCTGAAAGTATCATAAATGGCTTCGAATTAATCCCCAGAAGACTAACTCTTTATTAGAATATCAAAGTTTTGTTAGTTATTTAAAAACATATTATTTCTTAATTTTTTAAATTAAATTGCTTTTAGTTGTTTATCACTGAAAAATTCAGGGAACAGTAGATTCACATTCTTAAAACTAAATTGGAAGAATAGATTTGAATAAAAAGTAGGGGACTGTTAAAGAATAAAAAAATAGTAAAGAGTTTTACATTGTAGGAAGTTTTGGAAACTGTAGTTAATCCTAACTTTATAAAACAAACCAAAAAATATATGCTCTCTTTCACCTTTTGGAATAATTCTCATTTCCTCCTAGGAACAATTAAAAACTGTGACCATCCGATGACCTTCACTGTTGTAAGGACTAATCATGCTTTACATTACTTCCAAATGATAACGCTATGAAAGCAATAGTGCTACGTACTTTTTTGAAACACACACGTGCGTGGGTTCCTTATTTATAAATGAAGGTATTCTATTAGATGATCTCTAAAATCTTGTAGTAGTGTGTGAATTTATAAATTCATGAACTTAAGTATTCCTTTCATTGCCGTTCATTTCTGACTTCATTGCAAGAGACTTCTCAAGTTGCTTAATTTCCTTCACAAATCTCATATATAGTCTTGCCACCATTGTCAGGCAAAATATTTCCAGTACTATTAATAGAAGATTTGGCCTGGCATACCTGGAAGATACCATCTAGCATTAAGATTAAAACTGAAATCTTATTCTAGCTTTAATTTGTATTTCTAGGATGAACATTGAGGTTGCACTTTCATCATAGTTCTTCATTGGGGTATTTCTAAAATTGTTTGCCATTGTTTTTTAAAGTTGAGTTGTTTGTCTTTATTATTGATTTAAAAGTGATCTTTCCATATTAGGGGTATTATTTCATTGTTTATCATGTACATTATAGCCATGTACTTTCTATTTTTACAAATTATCTTTTAAATGTTATGCTTTTAATAAAAAATGTGTTAATTTTTAGGTTTTAAAATCTAGTAATATTTTAAATAATGGTATCTCTCCTGCTTTGTTTTATAATTAGGTTTCCCAACTCAAATTTTGTCACATATTTTTTCCTATCCATTTTCAATATTTGTATATTTAATATTATATTCCATTTGTAATTTATTTTGACATATAGTTTGAGATAGGCTATATCCTCATTTTTTCCCTAGGCATTTAAACATTTACTAAATAATGCATTCCATGAGGCAGAAACTTTGTGGTATTTACTTTTGCATTTCCAATGCTTTCCACAATGGCTGGCACATAATAGATGTTTAAAAATATTTGCTGAATGAATGTTTAATGATCACAACCTCCCCTTAGCTCATTAAAGTATATTGTCTGAATAAGTCTCTACACTTTCTATTTCATTCCACTGATTTTTTTTTTGTAGCAGAATGCCCTTTTATTATTATTTCAGAATATTTCTAATATCTGACAATTTATTTTTCCTCTTGGTATTCTTTTCTGCTTTGTAACGGCCTCTCAAATCATTTATTTTTCAAATTAACATTAAAATTATTATAGTTTATTTTTTCTTTTACTTAAATTGATCCTACAGATACCTTTTTTAAGTTTATATAAAATTTTATATATCACCAGTATAAATAAGACCATTTTTAGATTTGTATTTGATGAGTCATAAAAAAGTATTGTTTTTGAAAGAAGGTGAAAGAGAAGGGGAGAGGGCCCAGAGCAGTCTCCATAGTTGTATATTGTTAGTATCGTTAGTTGTGACATGGTTTCAGGATTTCATTTCACACAGGTGTATGTGCAGCCATGCAGGGCAGGGACCATACCAGAGACCTCCTGCATGGGAGGTAAGCACCGTCACCACTGAGCCACCCCTGAGATTACCATTTGTGCCACAGTTCAGCATGTGGGTTTGCATGGGCCAGGGTCAGGAATCAAACCCGGGACTTAACAATTGGGAGACAAACGCTCAACCACTGAGCTCTCCTGGCATCCCCAGCAAAGATTTTATTGTTTGTTTGTTTATATTGTTAAATTTATCGAGGTGACATTGATTGGTAAAATTGTAGGGCCATATGCATATGAGAAAGATACTTATTCTTAATCAAAATGCTCCACCAATATCCAGTAATTATAAGTTGCCATTGCTCCTTTTTATGTGCATGGTACTAACTGTATTCTATATATTCAATCTCAATCACCTTAACAGCTATAATATTTCACCTATTACATAAATATGCTCCACTCTGAGCTCAGTTTAAGAAACCTTTATGTATCAAGTCATGATAGCCTAAAATATGAACTGAATTCTAGTTCATGACATCTGAATTGTAAATTGTTATCCATACATAATACTTACTTTACAGAGAAAAAGGCAGAAAATTCAACATGCAATCTGCTTTCCTGAAATAAATAATGTTTTACCTTGGTATCTTATGAAATGCTTAGCATTTTAACAAGTTACTCTAGCAAATGAAGTTTAATCTTAGATTAAAGCAAAGTGTCAGTTATAAAAATAACTTTTTTTAAAGATATATTTTATTGTTTTTGACAGAGACAGAGAGGGGCAGAAACAGAGAAAGACAGAGACTAGGGGGAGGGCCCAGAGCAGTCTCCACAGTTGTAGGTCATCAGTTTTCTACATGGTTTTGTTCCACACAGGTAGGTGGGGGCCATGCAGTGCAGAAACTGGGTTGGTAACCTCCTGCATGGGAGGCACGCCTCCTCAAGCCAGGGGCCAAACTGGGGAGTGGGGGCGAGAACTAAACTGGGGGTCTCTCACATGGGAAGCACTCCCCAATTCAGGATATGAGTCTGCATGGGCCAGAGCCAGGATTCGATTCTCAGTCCCTGGGGCTGCAAAGCGAGCACTCAACGCACTGAGCCATCCTGGCTTCCCCGAAAATAACTTTTAACAAAGTGATTTTGTATCACTTTCTGCTTTTTGTTTCAATAAAATTAACACACACGCATATTTATACAAGTACATACACAAACATACATACACATACATATGTACATGAGGGCTGTATAGAAAAAATCCAGCTACTGTCAATACAATAAGAATGATTACATGGCTGGATACTTTCTGGGCAGGCCTCGTATATGTTAAATGTATCAGTTCTACTTTCATATTTTAAACCTCAAAGAAGATCTAGGTGCGTGCATATGTACAAACATATAATTCATATACAAAATTCAAAATTTTCATATATGCACACATATTACATGGAATTAAATTTATATTGATAAAAATGGAGTAAAAGGAATTTTAAAACTTAAAAACACTAAGTACACTTCTAATTTTATTTGGTAAAGCAAGTGTTTTAGAAAAACAATCACATTCCACTCACTTGCAACATTTGTAAGACTACTGAGTGACCTTGACCTTGGAATGGTTTTAGTGTCTTTCATGTCAAGTCTAATGGTTGACAGTGTTCAATGACCCCATGCAGCATTAAAGGAATCTGCTTTGGGGGTTAAGACATCTGCTTTAGGAGTTCTATATCAAAGTCTCTCCCATAACCACTTCAGTGGGTCCAAAGCAATTGGACCAACATGAAAATACATTTCCGACGCCTTTGGAGCAAACTAGGATTGCAGAAACAAAATACAGTAAAAGCAATGTTTCCTGTTGTACTTTCAAATCACATATTCTTTACCTCAAAATGAACTTAATGTGCTGACGTCTTAATTCTGACATCTTGACAATTATGTAATAACCACATCATGGTTCTTATAAGAATCCTGTCTTTAAGAGTAAGAAAGCCTGTGATGAAGGAGCTAGCTATCATTCCAATATTGTGATTAGTAAAAAACAAAACACAAATAAACGGCATCTCAAGGACTCACAGGCCTCCTGTAAATCAACAATCACACAGCTGATGTTGAGTATGCTGGAAAAATTCCATCACACTGCTTCTTATGTAAACTGAGAATGGGAAGAATGCGAATGCAAGAATAGAAGTTCGTTGAAGCTAACTGCGCCTTGTCATGAAACTCAGGCCAGTCAGCTCGTCCCTAGCCTACCCCACTTGAGAGTGCTTGTCAGAAGCAGAGTGAGGGGAAGCCTGTTGGCTGCCCAGAATCACATGTTGCCTTTGGTCATCTTATGCAGATAGAGCCACCATGGTTCATTAAGGATCAATTGTTTCCCTATAATGGTATTTTGAGGGAGACTCCAGAGAGAAAGAACGTTTTACTGAAAGGGATCAGTTTCCACCTTCCAAGCCAAGAAATATCGAAGCCATAAATGTGATCAGACTATAACATTTATTATCTCCAAAAATGTGTTTTAAAAATACTAGGATTCCAATAAATACAGAATGAATGCATACAACCCCACAATCCTTTCAGTAACCTGCGCTGTATCATCACTCTTATTGTCATGAAGTGAATACTTACATGTAACTGAGTGCATGTTTTGCAACTTAACTCCTTTTTATTTAGTTCAGACTATTATGAGAATTGAGAACAACAGCTCTGCATCGCAGCAATGCATATATTTAAATTTGGTTATTAATTCTTTTCTAGTACTTTATCATCACAACACTAAAATATTAGGTAAATTCAACTCAGTAAAAATAAGTCAAACTTGTTTTAAAGATCAATCAGAGAAATGTTTGCTATGTGCACACGAATCTATTTATGAACAAACTTTCTAATGTTTTAATCAGTTAATGTAATTGCATCTCCTCTCAATTAAACCACTTAAATATATTAACCGTGTTTGGATAATACTGAGAAGGGAAAAGATTAGGGTATAAAAAGGAACTGACAGCATCTATCACGTACAAAGGAATTAAGCCAGAACCCAGAACGGGACCTATCCCTCTAGCTGTCTGAAGAGCAAGCCACTGCCGAGCCCTCACCCTGATCTCCAACTTACAGCACTGAGTTAAAACAATGTTTAAAAACTAAATTTTTTCCAACAATTCTACATTAGGTCATGGGTCTAACTCCAAAGAAGAGGCAGCCTGGTGTTTGGCTTAGAGGTTAAAAAGAGATGCTGGAGCCAGATTCCCTGGGTTCAAATATGAGCTCTAAACCTGAATTTATATGTGACCTTGGGCAAATTATTTAACCTCTCTGTACCTAATTCTTTCATGGATAAGTGGGGATTTTTATAGTTGTTTTCTTTCACAAAGTTCTAGAAAGGATGAAATGAGTGAATATGTATAGAATACCTTGAACCATTTGGCCCTATATAAGAATTAGCTATGCTTATTTGTGTCCAGTGATTTGATTTGCTTTCAGAAGCCCTGGATTTTGTGTTAACAGAGGGCTATGTTACAGCTTGGTTTTACATGTCACAAAACGAAGCTTTTAACTCGGTATACCTTGAGCATCTGTCCAATTCTAAAAAGGGGTAGCATTTGCAACTTGAGTGATCTCAGGGCTTGTGTGTGAAAACAAAACCCTGAGCATCCTCACCTACACAGCCTCCTCGTAGCCTGACTTCTCAGGAACACACAGTCCTTTAACGATGGATCTGTGCGGAACTGCACTAAGTTCTTACTCGATTTAAGAAATACTTATAGAGTATTTACTCCTGGGAACACTAACCTGGGAAAGATATGACAACTGACTCCCTAAACACTGACGAGTTTAGAGATGCCATTTGTTTTTCATTTTAACCTTCAGTCAACATTTCTTCCTTGCTTTCCCAAAATCCACGCCTAAAACCACCTCTGATTTTGCAATTCTGCTGGGACACACTCTTCCTAATTATGACACCACCTTTTAATAATGAATGCATCCACGCATCCTTTTGACCACCCTTTAAGAACTTCAGTAGCAGGCCTTTGAATTATATATACAAGCACAAAGCAAGGTTCTCTATGTGTATTAGAATATGAGCTGTGTTCATTGCAGAACAAAACAAAAATTTCTCATTTCTTGAGTGTTTTGAACCAGTGATTAGAAACACTGTTAATGGTGGCAACAGAATAGAATGTACAAGACTGCATAGCTTCTTAGGGAAAAAAAAGACTGGTGACATTATAGAAAAGCTGGTCATTTCATCATAATATAGAAATAAAGAAAGGACTGTGATAATGTGTGACAAGTACATTCTGTTCCATTTCATTTATTAGTATAGTCTTATATGAACTATTCAAAGAAAGCTTAGTTGTAAGATTTCCAAAACTACATCTCTAAATAGTCTGGTAATCACTAAATAGTCAAGTATTCAGGTTAGTAATGGTCTGATTAAACAGTTCTCTACTACTCTAAAATTCATGGAGGTGAAAGAAAATATTAAAGGCAGATGACTACCCAATGGTGCATTTTCTTGGTTTCTAGGTCCTGTCTTCTAAAAATAAAAGAAAAACTAATATATTTCAGAACAATTCAGGTGCTTAGATTTATATCAGCTAATCTAACATAACATTAGATTTTGTATAAAGTCCAGTTTTCTTCTAAATATTTTGCTTTAATTTTCTATCCTAACTGAACTTCACACAGGTCAATTTGTGTGAAAGAAGACAGATTTGAATTAAGTGAAAAGTCCACAGACAAGATTTTTAAAAAATTGCACAGAAAATTTGGCAAGATCCCTCGTTAAAGATAATTGAACATGTGCATCATTTTATTGCATTTGCAGAGGCTCTTCTCATCATGAATAGAACCTTTTCAACGTCAGTCAGCAAATCCACTGGTCCCACAAATGTAGTCAGATTGAAGTCACTAAAAGTGCCACTTCTTGATAGCAGGTAAACCTGGCCTGCTTTTTTTCTAGGGTACGTTTCTGTTCATGTCTGTTGAAATTATTAGGTTGAAGGGAGCGTCACCCCTACGAAAGGTCATTTCCAAGGACAGGTACTATATGATAAAATTACTGTAAATTCTCAAGGCCTAATCAAAAGCCAGGTACCTAGCACTCTCACTTGACTACTCATTTAAAAAAGGAAAGAAATCATAAGCCTTTTCCTAACGTAGATTTAGAGTAAAACAGGCACAAGAAAGCTTATGTACATGTTTTTCAGTCTTTGAAGATTGCCTGACCTGAAAATGCAAGTTTTGTTTTAGCTATTATAAATGACTCTTGATGTTTTACTACAAGACTGAGAAATAAGTGGTTTAAAATTTTAGACAATAGAGCAGATTATATTAAATAGAAAATAATGGGTTTCAATATGACCACATGAGAGAGTAAGAACAAATAAGACTTTTACAGTTTTACCTCCCAAACATTACTGAACATTTCATTATTTAACATGTAATGTATGATAGTTTTGTTGAAATGTATGGATTTAAAATAACAGTATCTTAAAAAGTGTTGAACATTTACTGGCATAGTAAATAATTAGAAACAGATCTAATTACATGTCAAAGCCAATAATGTATATAAATTTCAAAACAAATGTATAACATATTTGTCAAAGATGACATAATGATTTTTCATTATAAGTCAATAATGTTATGTTAAAGTTGCTGGAAGATTGACTTAGCTAAACTAAAAGGTTGAATGAACTTAACTTTAGTAATGACAAATGTATGAATAAGTGAATAACTAGAAAAGTAGAGCCCTAAATTTTAGAGCTAAGTGAAAAAGGTAAATGACTAGGTTTAAATGTTTCTGTTTTTTGCACTATTTAAAAATCACTAATTTGATACCTGTTTTTATGTTTTTTGCCACCCTATTATACTCACCACTGGTAAAACAAACAGGACATTTTAGCTTTAATCTTCTTACTACATAACCCAAATAACTTCAGTCATGTTTGCATTAATGCTGCATTAATCATGTTGTTACGTATTAATGAGTTTTCAGGCTATGCTAATTACTGTCATAGATTCTGCAGCAGCCCATTAAATATACAAATTACAGAATTAAAGAGCCAGAGCTCTTCATGATTAATCTCTAAATGGAGAAAAACTAATGATGTCTGTACAAAGTTTCTCTCTACTTTTGGCTGAGTGAGTCCAATGAACAATCAATTAGACTATAGACTATTTGAGAAATAAGGAACTCATGTATTATACAATTTCATGTAGATGCTTCATTACAAAAGTGGACATTGTTTTCATAAAAATTCCACAGCCTTTACCTGTCTACTGCCCTGAATACTGGTTACAACATTGTCCAATATGGAACGTAACTTGGAAGAAGGTAAGATTCTATGGAATCCTCTCCAATGAGTTCTAAAAGGGCTATCTGAAAAAGTATTTCCATCTAAATGGAACTGTCACAAAAAGGACCACAAACACAAAAATGATTTAAAAAAGTCAGGTTTTTCGTAGAGTAAGACTGTATGTTATGCTAACCTACATGTAGTGTGCATGTCATGGAGGAAATCTGTCCAGCATAACAGACCAGATCTGAAATAAAAGGCAGAACTCAATGTAGACATTTTTACATGGGTCGATAGACGGTTTATAAATACTCAGCTGCAGGCTCAAGGAAAAAGTAAGATTCTTAATTTTATGGGCAGAACACAGCAATAAACTGACACTGAAAACATGCCAAGAACACAACAGAGAGTCCCAGGCTAAGTAGAAAGGGGGAAAGGGTATGGATAGAATAGAGAAATTTGGATAAACATAACCATAGCCATGTACAATAGTTGAAGCTCGGAAAGCCAGACAAGCTAGCACAATTTGACATAATAGCTGTGTGTAGTAAGAATCTAGAGTCCAAAACTACAGAGGTAGATTCTCATCTCAGATGGCAGCCTGCTAGAACCCAGATAGAAATACAGGTTCTAGAGCTGGTTTCCAAGAACATATAGGGGGATCAACTACCATCCCCAAGGGAAAAAAAAATGGAGTGATGGGTCTTAGGAAGGTGCTAGGAGGCCCTTTGTCTGAGTGTGCACAAACTCAAGCCCAGATTCTTCAGCAGGACAGATTTCCTGAGAGTCTAAAAGCGTGAGTCTGAATTTTCCAGGTCAATCTAACAGTGGCCCAAAAGAATGCAGTAGGATGACCCTAAAAGTCAAGGCTGAGTGGCTCCAGCCTTGGAAAGAAGAAGGCTGGCTAGCATAGAATTCAAGAGAATTTGCTCACCTATTGTTTGGTATACAGCTTAACTATGAAAAATTGCTTTCTATCAAGGTCAGATGTGCTAACATTGTATGTCAGAATAAAGTTGGATGTCTAAAGGGCCAGACAATTAGTTTTATCTGATAGAGTGAAATGATGGACACAAGTAAGAGAAAAGCAAAAGAAAAATAACTTCCACTTACAGAACTCTTACTGTAACACACACTAAGCTGAATACTCTATAAATACTATCTTATTTGTTTGCCATATTTCATTTATTCCCATTCCACAGATGAGAGAATTTTTTGACTAAGACAAATTATCCAGGACTAAAGAAGGTATATTTAACTTACCAAAAAAAAACATGAAGTTTTAAAAATTTAATAAAAAATAAAATATAAGGGAGGCCAGGATGGCTTAGCTGGTTGAGTGCTCACTTTGCAGTCCTAGAAACCAAATATTGAATCCTGGCCCTGGCCTATACAAACCCATAAGCTGAACCGGGCTATGCTTCCCATGCAGAGGCCATCAGTTCAATTCTCGCCCCCCTATTTGGCCCCTGGCTCAAGGAGGTGCGCCTCCCATGCAGGAGGCCCCCTGCCCAGTTCCTGGCCTGTGTGGCCCCTGCCCACCTGCGTGGAACAAAACCATGTTGAAAACTGATGACACACAGCTGTAGAGACTGCTTGGGGCCCTAACTCATCTCTCTATTTTTCTCTGTCTCTGTCAAAAATAATAAAATAAATCTTTAAAAGAAAAACTTAAAAAAAATATATATATGTGTATATATGTGTGTATATGTGTGTGTGTGTGTGTGTGTGTGTGTGTGTGTATCTTCTACTCCTTGATAAACAGCACAATTTTGTTGAGCTCAGGGAAATATACAATGTTCTTTGTGAGAAAAACAGAATGGTATATATAAAGTAAAAAGTTCTTGGGTATATTTATAAAGTGCCATAAAGCAGAACTAACCAGTTGAGGGGGGAGTGTATTTACTTATTATATTTATCAGCCAATTGGTTAATTTATTTATGACACACGTTCAGGTAAACCTATAGACCTCTGTCTGCTAAGCATCTCTAAGAGCTATTGCAATTGTTATGTCTATAGGAGGTGTGCAACTTAAACCCTTTAAACTTAACCCCTTTAAATAGCCAATCATTCTTTGTTGAGATGCTTTCATTGTTTCTATTTTCTTTTTCTTTTTTCTTAAGATTTATTTATTGTTTTTTTAAACAGAGAGAGAGAGATACAGAGTCAGAGACAGAGAGAAGGGGGAGGGTCTATTTTCAAAAATGGATTTCTCACATGCTTTTGAAAGAATTTCCTTTTTCTCCCACTAGAAGTCTTCAAAAATAGGAAAAGTTACCATGCTTCCCAAGTCATTTGTTTTTAAATCAGTTGCTCTATTACTGTGCACACAATGGAAATTCAAACAATGTTGCTGACTTACAAACCCAAAGGTAAAATTATTAAAGACCAAGACTCAAGCCCAGGAACTTATATATTGCATACACACCTACATGGAACAGTAAGAGCTTAAGTTGGGATAGTCAAACTAAATATAAGTTGAAAAGAAAAATTTTTTTTCTACTCTATGTGCATGACTTATATACAATACAAATTGGTCATCTATCCTTTTCTTACAGAGAAGCACTAGTGACCCCATACCCCTATCCCCGTCACCCACATTAATGACTCCATAACTATAAACCAGGCTTGACTAAGTTCTATAAAGAACTTCTCAGTATCCTAGATTCCCTTCCTCACACAAAAGTAAAACATCCATCAGAGATGTTTTGAGTATCTTTTAGACTGAATTGCTGATGTTCTGGGTGGTAATTTAAATAGAAACCTTTTGTTTCTTTAGCAGCAATTGAATAAACACAATGGTGCCCAGGCAGAAAGTAATTAAATTGATAGAGGAAAGAAACATGACTTGAAGTGGATAAAATACAAATACATCAAAATTAAAGTCAGTGTAATGAGCTGAAACACTGCAAATTTAGACAACAGCACATTAGCCAAAGCTACCCCTCTCAGGCAGTATCAAAGCTGACAGAAAACACAATATCTTGGAAATCCTGCAGCAAGGAAGGAGGCATGTTGATTAGGTTCTGCATATACTAAACAGGAGAATAATTTAAAGAGAAAAAAAAAGTTAATGAACAGGCTAAAGAAATAAAGGACAAACTAGAAATATAGCAAGAAGAGGAATTGTGGGGTACAGGGGCAGATCGGGGGAATACAACTCCAGAGAGAAATACAAGACAAAGCAAAAGCTCAGAAAAAAAAAAAGAAACAAAGAAAGAAACAAAGAAAGAAAAAAGGAAGGAAGGAAGGAAGGAAGGAAGGAAGGAAAGAAAGAAGGAAAGAAAGAGAACAATTCAAGTCAGAAATTCGACGAGAAACGGAAGTCGGGGCAAAAACAGAAGATCAAGATAACATTCAACTTTACTCCAAGGTTTAAATATGAAAAACATACTCAGCAACCAGTCAGCCTAATGCTAATGATTCAAACAAGGAGACAAATGAAAATAAGAAATACGCCACGTCTCTCATCCAGTAATAGTCACAATGTTATTTCCCCTATTTTTGCAGACATGGCAACCCTCCTGAAGTGACATACCAAAAACTCAGTGTAATGAAGGGTTACCAGTAAAGAAAAAGTTTTTTCTTGTCCCTACTGAGAGACTGTAGAGAATAACACTTCATTCATCTGTCATCATCAGATTATAAGACATTCTGTATACCAAGATTTCCAGTTACCAAGAGTTCTTTTAAAAACAAAATGATTCTAATCTTTGTAACAAAAAATATATAAAATGTCTTACACATTTTCTTTGTTTGCTAGCACATGCTAAATATGATCTAATCTTGCTGTGCTTTAACATGCTCACACAGGACCAACAATTATTATATTGTCTTTAATGAGAATGGTATCTTCCTATCTTAAGCTTTCATATCAGAATGGCTCCAGGTATTAAGAACTAAATAGAAAATCTATGTTTTTCAAGGATTTCTGTCTCTTCCTTTCTTATCAATGAATCAGGTTTTATTTAAACAAACCAAAAAACCAAAACAAAACTCAAAAAATCTGTTACGTGGATCATTAAATGCCATCTTATCCTCAAGTAATATTGGGGCAGTTCTTTTAGCAAAGTCCATACTAGTTTCATTACTGTTGGTGCTGTGAGCTTCCTTCCAATCTGCCATGTTCTGGAAATGAAAGCTTAACATTTTCTCTAAAGTAAGAGGAAATGCGGTACACACAGAGAAAATTAAGGAAGCTGTAAAAAGCAAAATGAACAAGGACCACTACTGGATAGCATATATGTTTTAGAAAGTGAGCTGCATCCATTTTGATCACACAATGAATGGCCTTCTTAACCCAATACCACCACATTTTCCAAACCTATTCCTAATACTCTAAGTTGCAGTAAAAGTAACCTCTGGGTAAACACAGTTAACTTATCAGTTATTTTTTATGAATGGTTTCATCTCTTCCTGCCTATAAGCCCTGGGAAACCAAATTTCAAGATGAAGAGATGTGGTAGAATGATAACCAGGCTGGAAGTCCTAACTATCAATACAGGTTCCATCCCTGATGTAGGGAAATCACTGAACATTTCTTGGCCTCTGTTTTTTTATCTGGGAATATGGGGTGGGATTAGTTATCTTTTCCATCAGAACTGAATTCAATTAGCTGTTTGGCATCAGGTAGGCAGCATCTGAAAATATCGTTCCATCACTACCAGACAGCTGCCAATTTAACTGATTCAAAATGCAAATGATATATTTGGTTCATTTTTGCAACTCTGGAAATTCTACCTTTTTGTAGACCTCTTTCAATGTTAAATTAGAAATGTTAAATTAGAAACGCAATATAAGGATATAAAACACACTGACTGCTTATAGACCTATGTACTATGGTGAAGTCCTGTGTGCATGTGAAGCAGTTGGAGAAGCTCTTCTTCCCCTGATTAACAGTGGGTGAGCTGTTGCTGTGTGTCAGACACTATTCTAAGCACATGTATTCAATCATTAAGCCTCATAAATATTAGATCCCCATTGTATGTAAAAGGAAACTGAGGCCAAGAGGGATTATGCCTAACTGAAATAGGAGCCATTGTTTTAAATAAGCCTATATGAAAACATGGTTTTCATTTTCTGAAAAAAATAATAATGCCATGTAATAGTACAATAATGTATTTGGAGGAAGCGAGGATGGCTAAGCAAATCTCAGCCCAGCCCGTGTGGACCCACATGCTGAACTGGGGTGTACTTCCCCTGTGGGAGGCTGCCAGTTCGGTTCTTGCCCCCGGGGTTCAGCCCCTGGCTCAAGGGGGCATGGCCCCCATGTAGGAGACCCCAGCTCAGTTCCCACCCTGTGTGGCCCCTACCCACCTGTGTGGAACAAAACCATTTAGAAAAGTGATGATGTACAACTATGAAGACTGCTCTGGGTCCTCCCCCTCCTATCTCTATCTTTGTCTCTCTCTGTCTGTCAAAAACAAACAAAACAAAATCTTTTTAAAAAATGAAGTATTTGATCCATGATGATCTCACCAAGTTTAATTAAACAATTTTACCTAAACTTGAGACCTCCATTCCAGGCAGTAGTTTGTCTAATATGTGGGGACGCTTATTTAACAAACTATTGTTTCCATTATAATGATCCAAAAGCATATAGTAAATGTAATTCATGATAATGTGATTGGCTGAAATAAGCTGATTCTATAATGTAGGCTTGAAAAACGTAACTGCATCAACTGATAGTTCTTACCATACCGATGCTTACAAATAGCACCGAAGAGAATTCAGTGCAATGATTTTCAGAAACAACTATCTTAGCTATGAACACACGTCACCATAGAAGCTATTTACATTAAGAAATATTTAGAGGAAGCTGGGACGTCTCAGTCTTAGCGGGTTGAGAGCTCATTTTGAATCCCCAGAGTCTGAGGATCGAATCCTGGCCCCAGCCCATGCAGCCCATATGCAGAACTGGGATGTGACCCCCGTTAGGTTCTCACCAGGGAGAGCTCCGTAGGAAGGCACTTGGATGGGTTCCTGCCCTGTCAGCCTCGAGCCCACCTGTGCAATAAAACTATGTAGAAAGCCAGTGACGTGTAACTATGGAGACTGCTCTGGACTCTCTCCTTCTCTCTGTCTCTGTCTCTCTGTCTCTGTCTCTCTGTCTCTCTCTCTCTGTCTCTCTCTCTCTCTCTCTGTCAAAAACAATAAATAAATCTTTAAAAAGTATATTTAAGATGCTTGGGTCTCCTAACAGTTCAAATTGTTACTATGAACTTCCTTCTGAGATACACTGGAGGTCACAGCATTGTTCCAATGGTATATATCAAGCAATAGTAATAACTGAGCAAGGCTAAAAGAAAGGGAAAATTTATGCCATGGTTGGGCTATTTTAATTGCAATGGAGTTAAAATTCTCTTTTCCTAACGCTGGCCTCACTCTTGAAGTTTTTATTGGATGACTGAGATGCAGGAAATAGCATTTCCTTTCCAGATAGTGAATACAGAGTAGAGCATCACCTTCTTAGTAACCTGTTAGGATATACTGCCTGTGAGTGATGTTTGCAAGGAAAGCATATACACTCCTGAACCCTCAGTATGTCCACTGAGATGTCTACTACTGCATGCGCTTCATCTGTCCTGGCCAGCCTTGGCACCGCCTTCTCTTCTTTATTTGATTTGTTTCCTGAGAAAGCGCTCAGGACAATGTCACCACCTTGGTTGCTGGCATCTACACAGAGACATCATCTCCATCTGCGCTGCATGCCACTGACAAAATTACAAAGGTGCTTCCAGAAAATTACCCAAATCATTTATCATTTCACCATCAAAAACATAAAGAGAGGATTCAAACCGAGAATTGGTGAACCTAAAAATCAATGAGGGAAGAAGATCAACAAATCCAAATGAAATGCCGCTGTAGCAAAGCTGTCAATTACCCTGCATTCTTTTATTAATCTTGCTTTTATATGTAGGATGGTTTCCAGGTGTTTTTTTTTTTTTATTTGTTTGTTTTTTCCTGGGAGCCATTACCGAGCATCAGCATGGGAGAAGACTGATTGGAAAGTAACTGCCAACCAGATTTGCTGTCTATATTCTAAGAAAAAGATGCTGATACAGAAGTCAGGATATTTTTAGACTTTCTGTGGTTGTCAATGCAGAAGATGCAACTCAGGGTGAACAACATCAGGGCCTTTGGAAACTTTTGAGAATACCATTGTAACCTAGAAATGAGACAGTATGTTTAATGTTGATAACTTTGGGACCAGGGATTTGAATAGCACACTGAACAGTGTCTGATGAGTTGACTCCCATGAAGAGAATGTAGACAGATTTTATTAGGATGGAGACTAGCATTAATACTTGGCAATTCAAAGATTTTTTTTCAAGCTTATTCTTCACTAGTTTTGCTGGGATAAAATATAGTCAAAATTTGAATATCTCCATATGCCAGAACTACATCAGGTCCCTTTTCATCTCATTTATGTAAACCTAAAAATAATCATATGATTGAGATGTCACTTCCCCTAGTTTAAGTATTAAGACACCAAGGTTTAGAATGTTTAATTCTAAATGTACAAAGAAAGGATTTGAATCCCTTTCATCTGACTCAAAACCAGAAATTTTTTTTTTAATCATTAAGACAACTGGCTATTTAAAAAGTTAATGTACAGAGCTATTTTGAGATTGCACTTCAAAAATGACAATGTCTTTCATACTACTCCCCTGAGCAAAACTTCCAAACTACAACTTTCCCAGATTCATCTCCTATAAAATGGTCAAAATGAACAGTAAGGGACCAGTGCTTTATCCAACCTCATCTGTCTGCTATTTCCCACACTTGCCCTTTAGTTTCTCATCTTGATGCCTTTATCCATGATTGTCCCTCTCACTGAAGAGAATACCACACTTAATCCAACTGCATCTTTAAACAGTTTTCCTGTTCTTCACAGATCTCATTGCTACCTTCTTTCTGAAGCCCCTTTTGATAACCCTAATGGGATAAAATTGTTAATGATTATAAACATTTATGTCTGTTGTTACATGTCAGGTAAATCTTATGTTTGCTTTACTCATTAATTTCTTTAATTGTCACGATAGCTTTTTCAGAAAGTCATGGTGCTTACTACCATCATTACCACCATTTTATACACCATGGAACTGAAACCAGAATGGTTAAGAGAGTTACAAGAGGTCACAGACCAAGTAAGGTAGTAATGATGAAATTTCAACCCAGCAATTTGAACTGGGCACTCTAAAAGTCTAGGTCTTGTAACTACATTCTCACTCTCATTTCTTTGACTATGATATGACAACTCTTATTCTGCATTTATGTTACTTTCTTCTTTTCTCCTCAACTTTTAGAGAGAAGGTATTATCTTGTCTTTCCAGCCTCTTTCAAAGAAAAGAAAAACTTTTCAATCTCATACTTCGGACATTTTACTTTCTTACAATGGTTCACCCAGTTGCTTTGTCACACTGTCCTTTGTTTGGAGTCAGGAGAAAAGAGACAGAAATATGTTAAGTATATGTTGTGTCTATCTTACATATATTTATGATTTTTATAGCACTGGGTATCTGGCAACTTCTCCACAGTGTTTTGTGAAATTGGGTTGCTTTGGGAGATGACGGTCATAAACCCTGCCGAGCCAACCCTAGTCAAACTATTGCCGATATAACACTCACTTTCAAGCTCGCTTTTTTTGCCCTCCACCCTTCAACTTTTGTCAGTCCCTATGCGTAGCTATCAAGGTAACCAGATACACTGTCTTGTTAGAGCTAAAATGTTGATGACAGCTACTACCTAGACAATTACTTCTGTTTTGGTTGAAGGAACTGAAGCAGACAAAACATCCTATATATAACTAGTGTCAGTTGCCTTGCTGCAACCCTGTACTATAGCATGTTGTTGTCTGTTAGCCTGGAAACATTCAAGATGGTACTCTCCGTGGAACTTCCTTAGGGACACATGACTCTTCGGACCATCTTGTCCTCTTGCCACAGTGAAAGCCTGCTCCCAACTGCTTACAATTCAGAAAGAACAGAAAGTCCACTCCATGTTAAAATGTTAAAGACTGATAAAAGCTTAATGTGTTTTCTCTCCCAGTGGATTAAGTGCTCAATTTTAATAGAGAAAAAAAAATAAATAAGAGGCCTATCTTTATTTTCAAATTCCCAAAATACTGATCTGTGGAACCCTGTGAAGTGCAATGCTCAAGTAAGTGCAACACTGAGAGGGAGAGAAAAAAAAGAATTTCAAGGGTAATGACATTTAGAAAACTCCTGTTTTCTGAAATTTACAATGAATAATGACATCCATAGTACATAACCTAAGAAATCTTGCTAAAAAATCAACAAAAATGGTGACAACAAATATCCAGCTCACTTGATTTAACACAATGATTTTAAATTTTATTTCAACCTATTAACTATATTTTGCATTCAGACTACTTTTCCATGGAAGAGCAGTTTGGCAAGGACAACTTACTCTATAGGGGAAATCATTTGTGTCCAGAGAGTCACCTATTACCTACTGACCTCATAGCCAGTGGGGAAGTCTCAAGGTCTATCTACTTGTAGAGCTACTTGAACTTGGTGAGTTCACACACAAAAAGACCTAAGTAGAAGTCATCAGAAATGGAGTCTGTGACAGGGCTCCAAATGGAGAAGCTGTACTAAGCATGAGTATTTCAAGGCTCAGGAAACAGAGTATAAGGGGGATGGTTCCTTCATTGTGACTATTGACTGATGGTCACTTTCCCCAGCTGAAAAATCGGAAGTTGAAAAAGAAGGACGGACTGGGCGCAGGCATGGGAATATAGGGCACTAGCAATTCCTATTTAATGCTCCAGAAACCCATTATGTCACTAGTTTAAAAGGAAATTAAATTAGCACATAGGTCTTTTTTTCTTTTTTTTTTTTCTTCATACATTATGGAAAATAAAAGTCATTCCTTTAAGGGATTTGTGTTGATTTTCATATTATTTCTTAAAATATGAATGATTACTATGTATATGTCTGACTAATTCTGAATGATGATAATCAGGAAATCTCTTTTCCTTTTTTAGTAAACTCGCTGATAGCTTAATTCCCCTATTTTTTAAATCCCTTTCACAGAACTGTGGATTTATGGAACACTGAATATTATGATTGATTACAATATCTATATTGTAATGAATCAGATGATTTGATCTATCATGCTGCTTATGGGCTATCTGCTCTGTACTGTGGTCTTCTGTCCTGCCCTGTGAACACTAACACAGAGTTGTTCTGACTGAGAAATACACAGAGCTCTAAATAAATAAAAGCAAAACTATTTTCTGGGCTTTGTAAAAACAACTCTTTTGAGGCTCAAATGATCATACCTAAAGTATAGAGAGATTAATTTCCCAACTGAAGCAAAATATGCAGAACTTAAAAGTTTTGAAAATGCCCCCTCTACATTTCTATTCTTTTTATAAGATGAAGGGAAATTACATATAGATGTTGATGCCAGAGTAGTTTCACATGCAAAAAACCCTTTAAAAATATATTCCAATAGATCCAAAAGAAAGAGATACACATTTAGGAAAAGATATCAATTAATTAAAATAAAGAGGGCAGCAATGGAGAGTATAGGGCAAGGAACGCTCATTTTAAAGAATGAAACAGGAAACCCAACAGAGTCAACTATATTAGTCAGTTTGATATAAGGATTTTATGGCAACTATCCGTATTTTCCGGCGTATAAGACAACCGGGCGTATAAGACGACCCCCTAATTTTACAGTTAAAACTTAGGTTTAGGCCTATATTCGCTGTATAAGACTACCCCCCACTTCCGAGGCTGTAGTCTTATACAGCGAATATAGGCCTAAACCTATGTTTTAATTGTAAAATTAGGGGGTCATCTTATACGCTGGAAAATACGTAGTATTTATAGATTATAGACATAGTACATTTGGGTTCAAATAAAACCAGTTTATGTCAAATCAAAGTCTACCTTTGAAGGAAGTAAAAAAAAAAATCCAACTACCGGTAGATAAAAATTGTCCACCTAATGGAAAGCATTTCATACTGCACCTTGTTTTGTCCTAGTTGAGTGCAATTCAGTGCCAGTATCTGTGGCTGAAAGATGTTTTGTTGATAAAATGGATTCCATCACCTCTAGAAATAGACAAACATGTTCCCAAACCACTGCTTTACTTCCTTATAATTAAACACACACTGTGTCTATAAGAATTCTAAAATAGGGGTGTCAAGACTGGATGGCAAGTGAAGCGCTAAAATGAACAGGTGATTAAGGGTGGTGATCACAGCCTAGTCCCACACAGGCATACAACGTTAAACGCTTTAGTTTAACTGGTTCTCGGGTCAGCAAGAGCTGTATTCTCAAACTGGTGCATCACATTCTAGCCCCCAGGGTAGCTCAAAAAAAAAGAAAGTATTGAGAAGATGGAAATAGTGTAATAGTTGTCCATTACTGCTATAACAATAGCAAATATATAAGAAAGACTGTTTACCATGAATATATATATTTTGGAGCCTGTGATCTATAGATTTAATTATCACCTCTAAACTATACTACCTGTGAGACTTCTCTGAACCTCTTACATGTTTGAAGAGGGGATTAAATGAAACAGTACAGTGAATAACAGTACATTGTCGAGAGGGAAAGTCAGCTGTTCTGTTCGGCATTAAGATTTTAACAATCGAAAAACTGAGTCTATGTTTGGTGACTCACTTCCATATTAACTCAAC
>PVKE010017813.1:0-30312 GCA_004027555.1 Craseonycteris thonglongyai
CAAAAAAATAAAAGACCATTTTTCTTAAAAGAACATTTCCACATATCTGAAAACAAAGAAAAAGAAGCCAACTGGAAGATGCTAAAGACACTAGACAGAAAACAAACAGGAGCAAAGCACTTTGAAAGGATAAGCAAAAGACTCAAACATAAAAGCCAGCACCTTAGCTTCAGAGTGGAGTGACACCTATAAGAAGGAGTTGGAATGTGTATAATTTACTGAGTACCTAAAGTCCTAGGAGCTTCGAACATTATCTCAATCTTGGGGGTAAAAAAAACCAAATTCCTGCTTCAATGACAGAATGTGAATCCATGTAGATCTGGAATTCAAAGCCCATCCCATTTATGCATGTAAAAGCTAAAAAAAAAAAAGTCCCAAACCTGTTACAGATAGTCCTGCCATATCCCCCAATCCTACTTTACTTATAAATTTGTGTCTTTGTTTGTACAATTTCCTATTCCAAAATGATTTATGTTCAAATCCCATTTCTATGGACCAGATACACAAGGGGCCCTCAGTTATTTTGTTACTCTTGAGCAGGAAGAATGTTAGTAGTAAAAATATGAACAGGAACTTCTCTGGGGCATTCCTTTTAGTTAATCAAACAAAATACAAAAACCAAGCCCTGGGGTATAAGGGATATTAAAGCAATCAGTTCAAACAAGCAGTCTTAAACACCTAAATTTGAAAGCTACCTCTATCGCCTGAAGAGCTAAGCACATCTGTGACAACGTTTATTAAATATACTGCCTGAAAGTGTTCCTTAACAGTGTGGTCTTAATGCTGTGAATTCATAGCAACAATACTAGCAGAATTCTAAACAGCAACATAGAAACATTGTATTTCACCTACTGTATATGTAGGTGAAATACTATAGTTCCTGTTCTGAAGGAATTAAAATATCCTTTCAGTGCTTAATAATTCATAGAAAGCTGATGGATTGTTTTATCACTAATCACCGAGATCCTCCGAATTAGTTGAATGGGTGTGTGTGTGTGTCAAAAGTTATACGTGCATTTTTGACTTCATGGGGGAAGACCTCTAACCCATGTTGTTCAAGTGTCAACTGCAATTATTTATCAGGTATCTTAGCTACAAACCCTACCTATATATACAGTGCAACTTGGCTCAAAATGCATACAAATGAGTTCCTGATCCTATACACTGACAAATACCAAACATATGAAAACGTACATCTTCATCACATCAAATAGCCAGTCACGTACCTCTTAATGGCAAATACATTCTGAAAAATGGGTCATTAAGCAATTTTATCACTGTGCGATCAAAGAGTATACTTTACACAAAAGTTTATGTAAACGCACTAATGCTCCTAGGATACAAGCCTGTACAGCATGTTACTTATATGAAACACTAAATCAAACACAAGAGAAAATGATGTAATCAACAGAAGCGGTAAAGGAAAGATGTGTGAAGCTATTGCTGGCTTAACATGGCATGCTGCTTTCTAGCAAACTTTAATAAGTAGAAAGAGTACACTTTAAAATATATCTAGTCTGTAGTAAATATATAAACCAGTAACAAAGTCATTTATTAGCAAGTATTATGTACTATACACATAGCTGTATATGCTGTACTTTTATACAACTGGCATCGCAGGTTTACGCCAGCATGACCACAAACACATGAGTAATGTGTTGAGCTATAATGTTGTGAGGGCTATGATGTCATTAGGCCATAAAAAATGTTGGGAGATGCCAGGATGGTTCAGTGGGTTGTGCACTCATCTTGCAGCCCTGGGGTCTGAGGATAAAATCCAGGCCTTGGCAGACCCATATGCTGAACTGGGTGTGCACTCAGTTCAGTTCTTGCCATGGCAAGATCCATGTGGGAGGCCCCAGCCCGGTCCTGCCCTGCACAGCCCCATGCCCACCTGTAGAATGAAACTATGTAGAAAACGAATGATGTGCAACTATGGAGACTGCTCTGAACCCTCCCCTTTTGCTCTGTCTCTCTTGTCAAAAACAATACAAAAAACCACTAAAGAATTTTTCAACTCCATTATAATCTTATGGGACAATCCCCCCAAAACCAAAATTATCTTCTGGAGGGCAGGCCCCTTGTAGCACAGGCTTCACCCACTAGGTGAGTGTTCTAGGAACCCATCTGCATCAGTGTACCAGCTGGCGCTGTTGGGAGGCTGCGTGAGGAAGGAAGGTCCAGAGTTGTGGCAAACAAATGCCTGGTTCTTCCACCATGACAACACACCTGCCTATACCACAGTGTTCAGCTTTTTTGGACCATGCCCCACCATCCCTAGTCACCAGATCTCACCCCAGGGACTTGTTTCCCAGGATGAAAAAAGTCCTCAAAGGGATTTTTGCCAATGTGGAAAAGGTAAAACAAAAAAAACAGGAGAAACACTAAAAGGCATCAAAATCAACAAATTCAGAAACTGTTCTGAGCAGTAGAATAAGCATCTCGGTAAGTGTACTGCATCAAATGGTGAGTACTTTGAAGGTGACTGGTTTAAACATGTAAGAATAAACACACAATTTATAAATTACATTCCATTTTTTTTGGTCCCCTCTAGTTGTTGACCAAAAATGCCATTATGAACAGCAAGAATGTACTGCTAGAATGTGGAACATGATAACGAAGAAAACCTGAATAAATAATACTGTTAATATTGTCTAATACTACTGTCTTGAACTACTTACTACACAGTAGTTTCTGCTTACATGATCAAAAAGCACTGATGACTCATACAAGAAAACTTAAGGGAAATGCAGTACCTCAAACGCCTCAACAGTTAGCCAGAAATAATGCTAATACATATGAGTATCTTGATAGATTACTTCTGCTTGGAAACACAAAAACAGGGTCATAAAATAAGAACTCAAAGGGACTTTAGTGATTGAGTTCAACCTCTTCACTCTAAAAACAAGGAAATCAAGTTAGGTGTTAAGGTCACAAAGCCATGCTATACTTAGGTGAAGATAAAGACAGGTTCTTGGGGAAGCCGGGATGGGGCTCAGCAGGTTAAGCTTTGCAGCCCCAGGGACTGAGGATCGAATCCTAGCCCATGCAGATCCATATACTGAACTGTGGTGTGCTTCCTATGCAGGAGTCCCCATTTTGGTTCTTAACTCCTCCCCATTTGGCCCCTGGCTAAAGGCACCGAGGGGGAATACCTCCCATATGGGAGGCCCCATCCACCTGTGTGGAACGAAGCCATGCTGAAACTGATGATGTACAACTATGGAGATTGTTTTGGGCCCTCCCCCTTCTGTCTCTGTCTCTCTCTCTCTCTGTCAAAAACAAAAATCTTAAAAAAAAAAAAGAAAAAAAAAAAGATTCTCAGTGTGAGGTTAAACTACATCAACCTCCTACAAATACAAAATAAAGATAACTTTAATAATGGTTTTTTAGGCAACAGTAGCAAAATCTGAGGGTGAGTGAAGATTAAAACAATGAATGTCACTCACAGAGTAGACCAAAGACAAAATTACAGAATTACTTAAAAGTACATTCTCCAAAAAGAAAGAAAACAGATTAAAGTCTCTGATCATTGTTTTTAATTAATTGGGCGATTTTAAGTAATTAAACCAATCTCGTCTACAAAGTAGGGATTAAAGACTAACCACAAGAACTCGGAGAATGAGGTGAGAAAAAGTATAATGTAACCGAGTAACTGATATATTGTAAATCTCAAATAGTACTATAATTATCCTGCTAATATTTTATTTTAGGTTCGAAGTTTTTATGAGTAAACTGGTAAAAAAAAAATTCTTTTTCACAAGTATAAAACTATTTAATAAACAGAGATACATACCTTTAAAACTTGATATAGCTGAGGAAGTTTTTTCTCAATTTCTGCAACAACTTCTTTTCCATCTTCTCCAGTAATACGACTTAAAAGGACATAAAGTGATGCAAATAGACACACAAAAACATCATCACTCCCTAAAAATACCTGTACAATCTTTTTAAAGTTTATGATTAAAATTCTGGCAAATTAACTTATCCAGTGCTTAAAATATTTAAGAATATATAGGACATGGGGAAGCTGGGATGGCTCAAAGGGTTAAACGCTCACTTTGCTGCCTGGGGGACCAAGGATCGAATCCCCGCCCTGGCCCGTGCAAACCTATAAGCTGAACTGGGGTGCGCTTCCCATGCAGGAGGTCCCCAGTTCTGGTTTTCAACCGCCAGTTTGGCGCCTGGCTCGAGGGGGCGTGCCTCCCAAGTGTGAGGCCCGGGCCTGATTCCGACCCTGCCCACCCCTGCCGGCTCCGCCCACCAGTGTGGAAGGAAGAAACCATGTCACCATGTCGAAAACTGATGACGTACAACTATGGAGTCTGCTCTGCCCAACCCCCCCTTTCTCTCTGTCTCTCTCAAAGACGATAAAAACTTTAGGAAAAAAACGTATATAGGACATATAACGCAAGATACATCTGAAGCAAAAAAATCCTCAGAATAACTTTTGCATACACAGTACAAAGTTGGACCAGTTCACGATGTGAAGAGGGAACAGAAAAAACTATCCTTAATTACAAATTTACTAAATGTTTAGCATTTGTACTAGTTAACCTTTCCCAGCAACTTCCCAGTAACTATAGAAAATTCAGTGGTTTGCAGTGGGGTGGGGTAATAGTATTACTTGCAACTAAAATAAAACGGGCTATTGCTCTCTATTAAAAAAATAAATAAATTCTGGGTTGCCACATTGTCCCAGTACGTAGGCAAATTACACTGAAAACCACTCCTCCAGCATGCATGCCCTCTTCCACTGAAACTTTTTAAATCCTGCGATTGGAAGACTTCTACAGAAGCAGGCCTTCTCTTTCCAAGTGTACATTTAGGCAATGCAGCAGCTACAGCCCTGACCGTAACTTCGCACACACCCACCTCCTACCCCCCTCGCCCGTCACCCCCGCGTCCTCACAGTTGCCAGGCTTCTAGAATACACAAACTTTTTGTGCTCCACCCAACCGACCTTCTCCCCAAGACCCACCAGAACACGCCCCATCTCCACTCTCAGCGCGCCTCACCTGGTCAGAGTAAGGTAAGCGTCGGTCTGCTCGTCCTGGGAGGCGGAAGGGTCCTCCAAAGTCTCCAGGAGCGGAGCGAGGGGACTCTGACCCGGGGCCGTCATGTCGGCCACCCTGAAGCACGGACCGGAAGAAGGGGAAAAAAGCCAGTGACCGATGGAAACAGCCCCGCGGTGGCCCAGCAAGATTCTGGACTCCAGACCCCCGTGCCCGCCCCGGGCTTCGCAGCCCTACGGATCACGTCCACATCCCTGACCCATTGGCGCACCCACCCCAAACCCTAACCACCTACGCCTCGCAACACGCTTCCAGGCCCAAGCCGCGCTCCAGCCCTGGCCCTCTCCCGCCACCACTTTCCCGGGCAGCTTTCAACAGGGGGAGGAGACCTGCGTGGGGCGGGAGAAACCCGGAGAACGAGGCTTCTCGCCGCGAGGGGGCAGAGGTGGCGCCAGACTGAAGGTTCCCCACCGCCTAGCACCGTGACCCGATATTTACCCCCACGTATGAAGACCAGAATCGAGTCCTCTTTGCTGATACGCCGCAGCACCCACACGGCAACAGAGTTCGACTTTCCCGGCTGGGACTGTTTAATCACGCGTGCAGTCGGATCCCTCCTAGACCAAGATGGCGGCGGGGGGCGGGCCCAGGAGCGCGCGGGAGTAGGCAGGCCTGGCGGGAGAGGCCCGAGCTGATCCACCAGGCAGCCGCGCGCCGACGTCATCGATTGCCTCTCTTTCCCACCTGCTTCCTCGCCGCGCCGCTCCAGGTCACACCTTGAGGGCGGGAGGTGTCTTGGACTAAATTTAACCGAAGAGAGTCTTGCAATTAAAAAATGCGAGTGAATCGCCCCAGTTCACCCGACTAAATTTAGCGGACCATCAGATAGTTTTCAAACTCCAAACTCAGTCCTGGCTGAAGTATTAACAACAAATCATTTCGCAAGAGATTATTGTTTAAGAGTAAAAGTTGCCACTAGATTGGTCTAGATTCCAACCCTAATTCTGTGTGACCTTAGCAAGTTAATCAACTTGTCTATGCCTCGATTTTCTCCTCTGAAGTAGGAGTGATAGTAGAACCTACACTTCAGGTGAAAGTGAAATAAAAGATGGGAGAGGCCAACAACTCTCAAGTTTTAAGTGTACATAACAATGGCCTGGGGATACTCACGATTAAACTGCAAATTTCTGGGCCCCGCCCTTAGCCATTGTAATTCAGTAGATTCAGGTAGCTCCCAGGGATCTACATTTTATTAGGACCCAGGTGTTGAATGAAGGCTGGGACTTGGCCGAGACTTCTCACTTGGAGAAACTGCTGTAAAACCCTTAATGAAAGTTCTTACTATCAGTATGCTGCTCCCCTTTTCATAGGCCTTTGAGCGCTCTCTACAGCACAGGATTGTATCCACTTTAAACCAGGCGTCTAAGGCCCAGCAGCAACAGGTCTTCCCCCTCTGACCTCACGGCTTGAGCCTCCACTTACCCACATACAGTACAACTGTGGACTCCAGAGTTTAGGGCTGTGTTTTGCTTTTCACTGTTATGTGCACCTAGCTGCCAAACCAAGCGCTCGATACATAACAGGTTTCTTAAACGAAAATACAAAGGACAGGCGGGCAAGGAAACATGCAAGTTCTTGAGAACCAAGCTAAGGATGTTACCCGGGTGCTGCTGCAGCGCTTACAGTATATGTTTGGAATGTTCTTTTCAGCCTTACCCCCACTAAAGCCAGGTTTTGAACAGTCTGTCAGGATCTCTAACTTTCCTACGTCTTTGAAGATCTATGTTCCTTGTGTTTAGAAGAACATCAATTTAATTTCAAGTGTGATAAAAAGAGTCAACTAAAATCACATCTTATGAAATCCTTCCCTCTACTCTAGCCCCCTGGAGAATTAACTGCTTCCACTCATGCTGATATAGCTCTTTGTAATGAAAATATGTTTTTAAAATAGTTGATTTATTTTTTAGTTATACTGTATACCTCTGCAGTAGCAGAGTTGAGAGTTTGCCTAAGGGGAATTAGTTCTAGCTATCAATCTCAATGAATACCCCTCCCTGTTCTTTGGTATTTTCTCAATCCCATCTAAAGTGCTAAGAGATAACAGAGTCCTGACAAATTCCCTTCCCCACCCACCCAGACCCTTCTCCACACCCTTCCAACCAGATGCTACTCCCAAACTTGCATTTTATGGAAATTCTTAAGCCACCACCATGTATCTGCAATAACTTCATAGTATCTGGCACTCAATAAATATTTTGAATTAATATGTTCATATATTATTTCATCCATCTTTTCATCTACTTATTTAACTAATATATAATTTCTGTCTTCTTTGCCTTGCCAAATCTTATATCTCTTTTTCTCCTCAGAATGTCATCAGGAGGAAAAGTCCACACCTTCAATCTAATGTTCTTTTCTAACTTCCCCATTCTTGTCTTTAACCACACATCAAATAGCACAGCAAATATCAGACCTGTAATCTTATGTCTGTCTATGACTCCTTTCTCCTATTTACCTCTAATGGTCTTAATGATTCTTCCTGCCTAATAATTCTTGGATCTGTCCACCCAGTATCTACCGTGCACGCCAAGCTATAGCCTAAATGTATAATTTCAAGAGTTTAATAACATTTTTTAAAACTGTGTCAAGTGCTAGGTGCTTTATATACATTATCTTGTTTATTCCTCACAATGGCTCTCGGATGAAGTAGTTTTCCTGGTTTACAAAGAAGCATATGAAACTTGAAGAGTAAAATAGAGAATTTAATATGGTAAAAAACAAATAACTCCAAAACTAATCTATTTAAGCTACATTCATTTATCAACTTTAAGAGCTCTACCCTGTGAAATGCACTGTGGTGGTATAGTTTTCATGGTATATTTACTCTTGAACATTGATAGAAAATTCATTATAAAGAGTCCTATGGATGTTCACTACCTAAATGTCTGTAATCCAGGTTACTAGACTTAATGCAGTGAGCCCAACTTTGGAGTCAGATCGATGAGGACTCAAGTTCTGACTCTGCTACTGTGCGATGTAAGATCTTCCAGGAAAATGCTTAGTTTCACCATGTCTTCAACAAAATGAGGAAACAAACAAACAAACAAAAAACTCCAACATCAAAGTTAAGTAAATGATAATTATTATTACCCAGTGCCTCGCACAAAGCCTGGCACATAGTAGGTATTTTAAAAAGTGCTTATTACATGAATGAATAAACATAGTAATTGAAAATCTTGAATCTTTTTCTGAAGTATATGAATAAATTTAATGTTTGTCATTTAAAAATTGTGGAGTATAAGGATTCTGAGAGACATTTGTAATATTACCCAACATGATAACTATTTTACAGAATTTAAAGAAAAACCATGTTTTGAGGTTTATTTAGCTTTTTAATATTGCTAAAAGATCCCAGGATGGACTTATTAATAATTAATAGATGAAAAAAAAATTTAAGAATATTTTATCCCACCATTAGTGCATATACAATAAATATACACAGCTAATAACATGCCATGAAATCAGCTACCCTTACATTCAGACTTACTCTACATTGTCCAATTGCATTAACTAAGAGAAGCTTTAATCCTTTAACAGACCAAAGGTCTTATCTGGACAGATAGTTTGACTCTTTACACTGAGCTATGCAGAGATTTTCTACCATTAGTGACTAAACAAACTCATTTTTAGATAACAAAGTAAAGCTCTTTCAAGTTCAAATGAAAAGAGAGAGACATCATAGTATAATGACTAAACCTGGAAAGTGATAAGGTTTGAATCCTGACTCTACAACTTCTTAGCTGTGTAACTCCAGCAAGTTACTCAAACTCTTCTGCTTCAGTTTCCTTTTCTGGAAAATGGTAATAATTGTACTTACCTCATAGGCTTCTAATGTACATGTAAGTTAATACATGGAAATTGCTTAAACAATGAGTGGGTACATGTTATAAATACTCAGAAAATGTTAGCCATGGAAACATTGATTTCTAAAGTTCAAGTAAAAAAACACATTATAGAACCAGGGGTTTCAACCTTTTGGCTTCCTTGGAGGCCACATTGGAAGAAGAAGAATTGTCTTGGGCCACACATAAATACACTAATACTAACTAATGATAGCTGATGAGCTAAAAAAATAAAATAAAATAAAATAAAAAACTGATCACAAAAAAAATCTCATAACGTTTTAAGAAAGTTTACAAATTTGTGTTGGGCCACATTCAAAGCCCTCCTGGGCCACATGCAGCCCACAGGCTGTGGGTTGGACCAGCTTGTTATAAAACCATGAATGTTTTTAAAAATGCCATTTTTTCATTGAAATAGGTTTCCTAGCCTACATTAAAAATTATGAGACCACAGCTAATCAGCAATAATTTCATGTTATATTTCTCAAAGTGTAGTTCAAGGATCTTTGCATCAAAATCACAAGGGAGCTTCTTTCTATGTAAATATCCGGGCCATATCTCTCAGAACTACTGAAACAGAAGTTTCAGGGCAAGCCCAGTAATGTGCAAGTTTAATATGCACCCCAATGATTTTATTTTTTCAGTATCAAAGTCTGGGATTTCTACTGTGCTCAAGGCACAAATTTTCTTTGACCTTGATAGGAGAGCTCTTAACTATTAATTTTGTTCATAATTGAAATGCAAATATCTACTTTTGAAAGAACCTATCTATGTATGGCAGAAATCCTTTGCCTGTATATCAAAACATACTCATGGAGAGAAAAACAAAAATTTTTTAGAAGCTCAAGAGCTACAAAAATAATGTAAACAGAAAGCTTTGAGAAGTCAAAAGGGAAAGTGACTCATTGTTATAAGTCAGGCCTTTGTGGAAAAAGGTAATTACAAATTTAGAAAATTAATCCAGTTTGAATTTATCACCAGACCTACTCATGGGCAGGATTAAGTGCTCTATTTTTTTTTTTTTTTTTTTTTTTGATCACTGGGTTAAGAAAAATGTTCTTAAAGTGCCTATGCTAGTAAACGAATATAATTGAAAATTTTTAATCCTCCAAATGTACAATGGATAAAACAGAATTTTGACCTAAATTTCTAAGCTTGGTTGTCCGCTTTCATATGATACTGCAGGAAATAAATTGATACAACCTTTAGGAAGGACAATTTAGAGTATTTATCAAAATTACAAATTCTCAAAGTTTTGATGCAAAAATGTCACTTCTAGCTGATTATTCATTCATGTACAAAATAAAGTATGGAGACTATTAACTTAAAAATAGAAAGGTCTTTTAAAGTTAGAGGAAAACAAGCATTTATTTGAGATCAATAAAAATAGCTATTCAGGAATCATTAATTTAGGCACAAGCCCAAATAATGTTCCATTAGGAAACAAAGGCAAATGGTATTTATGAGAAAGGGAAGGGGAACAGTCACTTCAATAGAGGGAAGGCGTTTCTATTGGTACAGATAATAAGACATAGTGACACTAAGTAATATTTTCAATTTTCAGTGTGATAGTCATTCATCCAGTAGTCATCATTATTGCTTTCTTGTTATCTTTGCAAACAGTTCTTTGAGACACAATGTTGTTCCGGAACTACTCCAAAGGTTATTTTGTTTTAACATTAACTAATGTTACCTGTTTTAACATTCCAAAGTTTTTAGATATAAGATGTGCCGGGCAATACCTCTAGCCTGATAGCTCAGCCACCATTTTAAAGATTTATTATTATTGTTTTAGACAGACAGCGAGAGAGAGAGACAGAGAGAAGGGGGAGAGCCCAGAACAGTCTCCATAGTTGCACATCACTGGTTTTTCCACATAGTTTCATTCCACAGGTGGGCGCGGGGCTGCACAGGGCAGGAACTGGGCTGGGGTCTCACCTTGATGAGAACAGAACTGGGGGCACTCCCCAGCTCAGCATATGGGTCCACATGGGCCAGGGCCAGGATTCGATCCTCGGTCCCCCGGGCTGCAAACTTGTGTTCACTGTAGAATTGTTTGTTAAAAAAAAAGATTAGAAACAAAGAGGACATGTTAAATAGAGCACGGTACATATAATACTATGAGGCTATCTATGTACTAATATATACTGGTATTCAAAATATATTTAATGGGAAAAAAACATTTTACTGAAAGCAACCAGACTTTCATGGAGAAATGGTTATTTCAGCACGGGGTTGAGAAAATATAAGGGCCTGTAACATACATTTGTACCATCAAGTAAACAAGTGCTTAAAAAATAAAGTGGGAGAAGCTGAGATGGTTCAGTGGGTTAAGTGCTCACTCTGCAGCCCTGGGGACCAAGGATCTAATCCTGCCCCGGCCTGAGCGGACCCACATGCAGAACTGAGGAGTGCCCCCAGTTCAGTTCCCACCAGGGTGAGACCCTGGCCCAGTTCCTACCCTGTGCAGCCCCGAGCCCACCTGTGGAATGAAACTATGTGGAAAAACCAATGATGTGCAACTATGGAGACTGTTCTGGGCCCTTCCCCTCCTCTCTGTCTTTGTCTCTGTATCTCTCTCTCTCAGTCAAAAACAATAAAAATAAATCTTTAAAAAAAATGATGGGATCATGCTGAAAGGACTCAGGAGCCATCTTATAGGGCTCTCACTAGTTGAACCTGGAACAATGGATTATAAACAATTGAATAAAAATGAATCCATGAGCCTGTACTGATAATATAAATATAAATAAATAAGGGGAGGAGAAGGAATGACAGAGTAACAAAATCACTAATTTGCAACCATGATAGTAATAGTTTATTTAGGAAAGAGTCATCATTAGGTCGTAGAACCATTGAGCAAAAGTCTGATGGGTAGCACAGTCTCAAAGTATTATCTACTCATAAGATATTTATCAAATAAGAAGAGATAAGTGGTAACTGTACAGTGGAGACATCTAGGGAAATCACAAAAATTGGTACAAATGGATATACTGAGATTTCATGATGAAATTCATTGGGAAACCCCACCACTTCTAAAAACTCATAACCTGAATCTGTGCACAAAGAAAGAACCAGAACAATCCATGTCAAAGGATGTTCTACAAAAACAAACCCCCAAACAAACAAACAAACAAAACAAAAGTCAACCCAAAAACTTGCCTATATTCTTCAGGGACAATGTTATGAGAAACAAAGGCAAGCAGAGGAAGTGTTTCAAAATAAAGAAGATTCAACAGACATGACAACTAAAGGCTATGTGTGATAATGGATCAATAAATTTTGTAAACAAAAATTTTCTTTAAAGAAATAAGAAAATTTGAACAAAGTCTGTAAATTTTCTACATTTGATGACTACCGTGGTTATGCAAGAAAATCAAAATAAGAAATTTCCCCCAATTTAGAAACATATCAGTTGTTCTGTAGCTAGAGAACTGTGGTAACCAGAACCAGTTTTAAACACTCTGTTGATAAACACAACTCACGTCAGTGAACCTGCTTTTGCAAGCCAAGCCATCAGCATCAGCCTCTCACTTGTTTAAGTCAGCCAGTCAGGGCAGAAATCCAAAGAAGATGCTGCAGAGTACCAACCAGTCAGCAATAGCCACCGAGTTACCAAGCTTTTAAGGATCATGCCGAACCATTATTCCTCTGAAAGCCCACCCATCTGGAATTCCACGTTTCCCAAAGACCCCAAAAGTCCAGGAGTCTGCTTTCCTCAGACGCTGCCTGACCAGCATAGCTTCCCATTTTTACAGGAAGAAGAAAATTCAACTTTGTCTTTTTATTTCAGATCTCTTTTTAAAATTATTTATTTATTTATTTATTTTTGACAGAGAGGGAGAGAGAGAGATACAGAGACAGAGAGAGAACTGAACTAGGGGAGATCCCAGCTCAGCATATGGTTCCGCATGGGCCGGGGCAGGGACCCGATCCTCGGTCCCCAGTGCTGCAAAGTGAGGGCCCAACCCACCGAGCCATCCCGGCTCCCCCTTTATTTCAGATCTTGATTGGTAGTTGTATTATCCTTTGGTAATTTTAGAGGTTGCACCAAGGTCATTTGAAAAATGCTTGGTTGGCAGCATTCCAGGCAGCATTCTGTTGGGCCCACAGGTGCACTGACTGGGTCCCTTGTGTCCAAACTTTCCTACATAGGTCAGCTGCCAGGTGCTCCAATCTCAAGAACCACCTGAGTTCTATTTGTATTGAACTCTCATTATTGCATTTATTCTTTTATCCTAGGATGTGTGACCACATAGATCTTGGTGTAAGATCATTAAGTTGAGGTCTTTTCTCTAAATAATTAGACTGCTTGGTTTGGAATGGCACCATTTGGTAGTTACACCGCGGTATTTGATAAGGTTATTACCGGTATACCCTTTGCTTTGAAGGTCAGCCATTTGAAAATTTGCCATGAACCTGCTTATTCTTCTGGTGCTTGCTTTGGTTTTTCTTTACTTATTTTTAGAAATTTTTAAATATTTATTTTTTAAATCAATTTAAAACAAAAAGAACCCATGTCATATTTTCATAGATATTATATTTTAACAACAACAAGATTGTATTTAAAAATTAGGAGCATGACATTATATTTTACTTTTTCTGTCTGGCTTAATAGAAGACAGCTGAATTCCTATAAAGGTTTCTGCCTTTAATTTATTGTGCTATGTTGTTTCATTGAAGAGAGAAAGAAAACCCAGCACAGATTGGTAAGTAAAAGAGGGAACAGTATTTTAATAACTTTTTCAGATAATTGTGGATATTTGTCTTTGATATAAGACCAGAACTTGACAAGCAATAGTTTCTTAAAGGGCAATTGTAGAGTAGAATCTGAAATCATATCAGTGAACTTTTTGTACTCTGTTACATTAAAATACATTGGTCTGTCTTGAACTTTGAATGAATCTTTTACTCGTGCATGATTATGCATCCGTATGCATTGATAATTTGCAAAATATTAAGTCATGACTTCTGTGGATTTTCCAAATGTTGACACATTTGGTTATACATTACCAAATACCACATGTGTTAACATCACTACTAATTTCATCAGAAAGTTTTTTCTATTGGTGTATACTTAGTAGTGAAATTTCTGAATCATTGGATATGAGAACATTTAACTTTATAAGGCTATGTATGACACCTTGTTTTCCAAAGTGCTATTCCCAATTTACAGTCCCATAGAAATTTTATAAGAGATCTTATTGATCCACATTTTTTCCCTAACACTTCATAGTGTCAGTGTGAGCAAATCACATTGGTATAAAATAGTATTTCACTGTAGTGTTGTTCTGCGATTCCCTGAAAATGAATTTAAGCAACTCTTCATATTTATTCTTTTATATAAAAAAAAAATTATGCCTTTTATTCCTCTCTTCCTAACAGTTTTAATGAGGTAATTCACATTCCATACAATTTATCCATTACAGTTCAACGGTTTTTAATATATCACAGATTTGTGCAACCATTACTAAAATCCATTCTAGAATATTTTCATCACTTAAAAAAAATAACAAAACCTGTACTTTTTGGCTATTCCTCCCGTTGCTACCCAATGCCTCAACCCCGGCCCCCACCTTAGCCCCAAGCATCCACTAATCTACTTTCTGTCTCTGTAAAGTTGCCTATTCTGGACACTTTATATAAATGGAATCATATAACATTTGACCCTTTGTGACTGGCTTCTGACACCATTTTGTTTTCTAGTTTTATGCATGTTATAGCATCTATTAGTATGGTACTTAATTTCTTTTTGTGGCCAAGTAATATTTCATTGAATGGGTATACCACATTTTGTTTTTCTATTTATCAGTTGATAGACATTTTAAGTTAAAATCCTGGCCTATCAATTATATCTCTATTTTAAAAAATTCTGGTCTAGAGCCAAATGAAGGGCTACAATTAAAGAGTTTCCTAAACTTGGGAGACCTAGTCAAAATTTTGCTATAGAATCCAGGACTCTAGAGATACTTTTTGTTCTGGATTACAGATCTGTACCAATGAATTTAATTAAATTGTAAGCCCTTCCAAAGGGAAAAAATGTCTGAAACCATCAAGAGATGAAAGAGGACACTTTAAATAATTCAGTGTGAAAATTTTTTTAAATATATAAAGAAAATATACTACATAAAGCAATTATAGGAGACTTTCTTTTAAGGATAGACTAAACAAAGATTTAAAATTGTAACATAAATAAAAATACAAAATAGACTTCAGGAAACTTTCAGATAGAAGTCTGGGTTACATTCAGTATCTGCAGGAGGAGCATTGTCTTCTCTTCCTATAAATAGGCTCAAAACTGACTTAAGGGACTTAATAAAAAAATAAATTAAAATTGGGAAATTGCCAGTTTAGAAAATATCTAATACGTGGCTCAACATTTCCAGATAGCTTTAAAAAGTAAGCACTCTAGAAATCAGTATATCTTATAGCCGTGTAGTTGAAATATCCCAAAGTATACCTGTTCTTTAAGACGTGAGGGTACAAATATAAAAATATTTGTAAATATAGCAACCATTAAAGAAATTATACCACCACAATGAATAAAAAAAGGACAACTATCCAAAAATCTATCTAGTACACAAGAGCACCCAGAGCGGAAAATTCTTTTTTTAAAACTTTTATTTCCCAAAGGGAATAAAACAGGTTTCCTGTTTATAAAGGTACATTATCTACCATTAGATCTACCTCTATATCAGAGTAAAAATTTGAATTGTCTGAAAAGTAAGAAGAAAGGTAAATGGATTTTTCATGAGAAAGAAAACAAGAAAAATTTTGTATGAAAGTAAAATTAACAAACTGTCAGATTGGGAAAAAAAGAGAAGACAAATTTGAATATATACAATAAATTGTGATAGGCTTGAGGAAAAATAAACTTTAGTTACCCTGGTTTAATAGAATCACTCATGTAGGATAAAATTCTAATAACTCAGTATTTAAACTATAACTTATATTTTGAGATTATTATTCTTTATTCTCTGTGTAAGAGCTTCAGTATATTTTTGTCTAAAAGTAGATCTTACTACACTTGTAGATGTTTGGGTTAGAGATCCCCAAGAAATCTCCTACAACATTGTGCAGAAAATAGTTGACTTAGCAGACTTGAACTGCTATCCTTAGAAAGGACTCTTGTAAGGTTGTCCCTTGGCTGGCATCTGGGAACTTAGATTTCAGGAGGTTTCCACCATAAACTGGTAAGAATGGCTCACTTAACTGTTTATACGAACAATGTGGTTTTGGGGAGAACACTTGCATTTCCTTCCAGGAGTCCAGAATTTGGGCAGGAGGTACCTAAGTGATTAGCCATCATTAGAAACCTGGGGCACTGAATCTTGAACTCACCTGGTTGACAACATTTCACACATGTTGTCACAACTCAGTGCTGGAGGAATTAAGCATGTCCTATGACTCTACTGGGAGAGGACCCTTGCACACCTTGCACACTTGTGTCTGGTTTCTCCAAACTATGCTCAGGTGCCTTGTCTCTTTGCTGATTTTGATCTCGATTATCTACTCCTGAACCATAAACACAATTCGACATTTAGCTGAGTCCCTGTGAGTACTTCTAAGGGTGGTCTTGGGGATCTCTACCCCAAACACCTACAAATCTATTAAGTAAGGTCTATTTTTAGACAGAAATATACTGCAGCTCTTATAAAAGATTAGTTTACAGTTCATTTAGATATGAGAATGTATATACGATGTATGGTTCAAGTAACTACCAAAACAAACAAATAAACAAACAACCCGGCTATGGTTCCCGAATTCTTATGGCTGAAACTCTACAGATAGGCGGATTCATTTGGAACAGAGCCCATTGATTACAGATTGTTTTTTTCCCCCTGGATTACATTAATCTTTCTTTTTTGTCCAAACATGAAAATGTTAGGCCATGTATGCTCTAGGTATTTTAACTCTTTAAAATAAATAAATAAATAACATTAGCTATAAAACCTATCTGTTAAATAAGAAGCAAACTAAACAATCCTCCTTGTTTCAGAGCAATTATAAGCCTCCATAAGTCAAAATAGCCTCTGATATCATACTAGGCCTTTCAATTTAATGTTTGGCATACATACTAAATCACTATTGCTAGCAGAAACAACTCAATATCATTTATTTATTAACTTATGAATTATCATCACTTTCTTTTCATAAAATGAAATACTGGTGTATTCCTATAATTCAAGACGTCTACAATCAGAAAAGAACTTTTGATACTATAGTATCAAATCCTAACCCAAAATTGTTTGTTAATAGGTTTTATATTAAAACTATGAAAAATATTAAACTCAATATATAAAAAATTCTCCTGTCTCTTTTAAAATCCAATTTTTTTTTTTTTTTAAGATTTATTTTTATTGTTTTTTGAAGCGAGAGAGACAGACAGACAGAGACAGAGAGAAGGGGGAGGGCCCAGAGCAGTCTCCATATTGAAAGCATTAGTTTTCCATATACCGTGTTTCCCCAAAAGTAAGACATCCGCCGAAAATAAGACTTACTTCATGGAAAAATAAGATATCCCCTGAAAATAAGACCTAGCGCATCTTTGGGAACACACCTTAATATAAGACACTGTCTCATTTTCGGGGAAACAGGGTAGTTTCACTCCACAGGTGGGCTCAGGGCTGCGCAGGGCAGGAACTGGGCTGGGAGCCTCCTGCATAGGCCCCAGCAAGAACTGGATTTGGGGCACACCCCACTTCAGCACATGGGTCCCCACGGGCCAGGGCTGGGATTTGATCCTCCAGCCCTGGAGCTGCAAAGTGAGCACTTAGCCCTCTGAGCCATCCCAGCTTCCCCTAAAATTCAATTTCTTACTGAAAGCCAAATTGTTCACATGACTGAACCATGATTCTTTCTGGGCATATTAAATTGTTAGGATCAAAAAAAGTACACATATAGAGTAAGATTGGTAAGTTTTTAGAATAATTCACTTTTTTAAAAGGATATACAAACACAATGATAAGGTATCCTTTAAAATTTAATAACAAGGAGATGCAGGCACAGCTTAGCAGGTTGATCATTGGCCTTGTAGACATGGGGTCGGAGGATGCAGTCCCAGTCCCGGACCCAGCTCGTGCAGACTCATGTGCTGAGCTGCAGTGCAACTGAAACATCCATGGCAGGGGTTCTCACCTCCCCTGCAGGAGGCTCCATGTTCAATTCCTGCCCTGCTCAGCCCCACGTCCACCTGTGTGGAATAAAACTATGTCAAAAAACTGATGATGTGCAGCTGTGGATGCTGCTCTGGGCCCTCCCCCTTCTCTCTCTCTCTCTCTCTCTCTCACCTTTTCTCAAACAATAAAAAAATAAAAATAAAATAGAATATCAAATACATCAATTACCTGATGTCTTTATTCTAAAACAGTTGCTGTCATAAAGCTGTAGACTGACAGTAGAAGACATATACTATAGAAATACACTAACATCATCTTGCTAAACAGATTTCTCTGATTAAAGCCCTTATACAAGGACAGCATACAGGGTCCAGCAGGAGCAACGTCCCTTTTTTATGAGCTGGTAAACTTAAAAAAGGGCATTTCTTCTGCTGGACCCTAAAGCAACAAAAACAAAAACACTAAGTTCATGTATAAGTTTAAAGATTCCATCATACATACACAAAATCTGGACACCAAAATTCTGAAAATAAACATTGGGAATGATCAGGTTATAAGATCCATGAGATTAAAATTGGCAAATTCAGAATGGCCACTTGATAGCTTCCATTACACCCTGAATGAATGCTTATGGTAAACATTCATGAAACAACCCGTCTGTGACAGGGATAAATTGACCACAGAATCAAACCCTTATGGAAGAACTTGAAGGAACAGAGGATTTAGTCAGTTCATGCCCCCTCTGAAACCAAGTTAACCTGGAAAATTGTAAAGATAGGCATAGATTAGAATCATGCCCTAAAAGATCCTTTGAACATCACTGAATGAATTGTACCAATTGCTTCCCTCCATCATTTATGAATATGCACTATTAATAGTACATTTATATTCAGGATGGGTTCAGATATTTTCCTGTTGAAAGCCATGAAACTCACAATGGTTAAAATGCTATTAGATCTTGTGTTTCCCCTGTGGGACATTTCATCTTCTGTATCCAGTAATATAGGAATTCATTTAACTAAAAGTTATTCATGATTTTTTTTACACAGAATTTTGCTGTTTACCCCAAAACCTTATTGTCTGTATCATTGATAATTCTCTAGATACTACACTTGATCTTAGCCAAAAGGCCGAGAAGCGATTCTCTAGAAAAATACAAAGGACCTGAACATAATCAAGATTACATCTATTAAAAATTCTAAATTGAGATTTTTCAAAGAACCTCCAGAAATTGATAGTTCCTGAAAGTGAACTGCTCATTCAAGATGTTAGGGATAAGCTGATAACTACATACTGTATAATGTGTCTGCCCAAGACCACTGGAACAATATTTTTCTGTATGTCACACTCTTTTATTTTTCCAATTACAATTGACATTTAATATTATATTAGTTTCAGGTGTACAGCATAGGGATTAGACATTTATATAACAAAAGGTTATTGCTTCAGGGATGCCGGATAGTTCAGTGGTTGAGCATTTGCCTCATAATTATGAGGTCTGGGGTTTGATTCCCAGCCTGGCCTGTGCAAACCCCATATGTTGAACTGCAGCTCAACTGGTAACTGCAGGAATGGCTTGGCAGTGAAGGTTCTTGCCTGTCATGTGAGAGGCCCCCAGTTCGGTTCCTGCCCTGTGCGGCTCCATGTCCACCTGTGTGGAATGAAACGGTGTCACAACTAATGATACATAGCTATGGAGAGTGCTCTGGGCCCTCCACCCACTCCCCTTTCACCTTCTCTCAAACAATAAATCTTAAAAAAAAAAAGTATTGCCTCGATAAGTCTAGTACCCAACTGACACCATACATAGTTATTTCAATATTATTGATTATATTCTTCACACTGAATTTTATATCCCTGTGTCACATTCTTTCTTAAATATTTTTACTTATTGATACCATGTTTTTATTGATTTAAAGTTGTATACTTTTGACTCTATCATGTCCCCCTAAACAATAATAATGATATACTTACATATAAGCTTTACTTAAAACAATCACAATATCTCCCCAATAAAATTGGAAGCAAATTAATAAATAAAAGTTTCAATGTTGGAAAATAAAAAAATTAAAAAGAACAACAACCACTTTCCTAATTCTGTAATTTAGCTCTCCTAAACTTTGTTAGTTATCCAGTTTGAAAAACTATATGATGGTTTGTTACAAACTAAAAATATAATTGATATTATAATCTAAGATTATATGATAGCACACATATTAATAATTTTATTAATATACTATATATCTATTAACACTATATAAGGTAATGTATATCAATAAAATTATATTACTATTGTTCACAATATACAAATGAAGAAAAATATTGTTTTGCTAGATGAAGAATATGTAACTATTCTTGGGCTATTGCACCTAAGGACAATGATATCTACAACTCCACTGAGATTGGTCATATCTCTTAGGCTCCTTCCGGATTCCTTTTCCTATGTGAAAATCAATCTCTTCAATACTGATCCAGAACCAAGGTTAATTGATCTGCAGGGCATTCCATGGGTATAAATTCTAATACTCTCAATGAAATACAGATCTTAAAAAAATAGTTTGAAGGATAAAACCATTTTGGGAAAAGATTTACAAAGATATTCACCCTCATCCAGAGGCACAACTTAAGATTATAATAAAAAATTGTTCCTTCACATTGGCTGAGGGTAAGCTGGGATGGCTCAGTGGGTTGAGCGCTCACATTGCAAGGATTGAGTCCTGGCCCTGGCCTGTGGGGACCCATATGCAGAACAGGGGTGTGCTTCCCATGTGGAAGGCCCTCAGTTTGGCTCCCACCCAGGGTGTGCCTCTCCTATAGGAAGCCCCTGGCTTGTAGGGGTGTGCTTCCCATGCCTGAGGCCCCCTGCCCAGTTCTTGCCCTGCGTGGCCCTGCACCCACCTGTGGAATGAAACTATGTCAAAAACTGATGACATACAACTATGGAGACTGCTCTTGGCCCTCCCCTTCTCTGTCTCTCTCTGTCTCTCTGTCAAAAACAATAAAATAAATCTTAAAAAGCAAACAATAACAAAAAACATTGTCTGAGCCCTAGAGGCAAGAATGGAATGGAAGAGAATGGAGTGGAATCGAATGATAGAATAGAATAGAATAGAAATTATATATTAGATATTAGACAGAGACAGAAACAGAGACATAGAGAAATAGAAATAGAATAGAATATCTTAAGTTTTTTTGGACAGCCAGGAAGAAGTATGTGCCATTATTAAATTTTGTCCTTGTATGAAGAATAACACAAATGAAAGAAAAGACAAACTGACTAAGATAAACTTAGGCAGTTGATAGGCCTTGTTTTATTCATCTGCCTTGCTTCATGGTTGTGGAGTATGTCCTTTTAATATTACAGGTTCTTGTAGTTTTGTTTGTCTCACCATTGTTCAATATCTGTTGTCCAAACTAGTGTTTCCATACAGACACTGTGCTAACAGTGATTCAACAAATGATTGAAAGACAAAAAGAAGACAAAGTCACAATGATTGATGTGCAAACTAAAAATCATATCTCCACACTGGACATCCAAGAATAATCAACACCAGTGGTGAAGATCGGGCCTTGTGGTCTCTATCGCAGTTTTGACTGAATGAGGAACAAAAGAGAGGAATGAGAATAAAAGTCCCCACAGATGTAGAAAAAGCCTGTTTATTAGGAAGACATGATAACAAGTAATCAGTAGACTGGTCTTAAACATGTCCAACTGATCAACAACTCACCTCAGTGAACACAATTTTAAAAGCCAACTAATCATCATCAGTTCACCACCTCTGAAAGTAAGCCAATCAGGTATGAACTCATTCCAGTTGACATGCCTAGGAGTGTCAATCAACAATAGCTTCACCTGACTAACCATACTTACACTGATGACATTAATTCACACATACCTATTAAAATCTACCAATCCCAAAAGTCCTATTAAAAAAAAATCCCTTGGGAAAGCCAGGATGGCTCAGCGGGTTAAGTGCTCACTTTGAAGCCCTGAGGACCGAGGACCAAATCCCGGCTCTGGCCCAGTCGGACCCACATGCTGAACTGGGGTGTGCTTCCCGAATGCGGTGAGGCCCCCAGTTCAGTTAAAAAAAAAAAAAGAAAAAAAAAATCCCTTTCCCTAATAAACAAGAAATTCAACATGATTTTTTATTTCAGATATTGAATGTTGGTCTTATCATTTGACAAATATTAACTCTGTTTTTAAAGGGTACATGTGAAACATTTAGAGTAAAACACATGATGTCTGCAACTTCAGATGGTTCAGAAATGTTAATTTATATGAAAGACAGAGATAAAGCAAACGTGGCAAAAATATTAACAATATTTTGTGAGTAAATAAATCTAGGTGAAAGCTCATGATAGTAGTCTGTAACTTTTCTCTAAGTTTAAACTGATTTTCAAATTAAAAAAATATAAACAAGAATGATGACATAAGCAAGATGGTGGGATAAGAATTTCCAAGCCCTTGTTTCCCCGTGGAGATGCTGACTTAACACTATTGGTGCCATATTGCATTGTGAGAGCTCCGGAAACCAGTTAAGAGGCTGCAGCACCCAGGGTGAGTGCAAAGCCAAGAAGAGAATCATGGAAGTGGTTAGGAAAGTTTTTCCCATTTGCTTAGCCAGCCTTCACCCTCCCCAAAAGAGCACCACACTAGCTATCAGAAGAAAACTCCCAATTCCCAGCTTCTCCCTTGGGAGGGAAAGAGAAGATAGAATGTGCATGTATCAGACGTTCTGGCTTTTCAAACGGCTACCCAAAGAGTTGGTTTCCATTTTGCCTGACTCAAAGTACGGTTGGGAACAGAAGGAAAGGGTACAATGTGTGCCATGTTGTGGGCAGGTGAGAACAATGGCACACACATCGTAACTTTTCATCGCATCAAAGAGAATGCAGTACTACAGATAGACACTAGGGGGAGAAAGAGATTACGGGCTCCTGAGAGGAAACAGGGCTAACCTCTTTAACTGGGAAAATTATATCCATAAGCCTTGAGAAGAGGAATCTCCAGAAAAGGTTTGAGCAGCCTCCAGAATTTCTAGCCAAGCTGATTAATTTTCAAATGCCTAAATCTCAACAAATGAGCCCAAGGCATACAAAGAAAAAGAAAAACATGGCAAACCAAAGGAACAGCAGTAATAAAAACAAGACAATGACTAAACAATTTTGAAAAATAAACAGAAATTTGCAAAGTTTTTGATTTCTAAGGTTATCATAAAGCTTCAGTAATCAAGAGAATGTAGTATTGATATAAAGATAGACCTATCGGTCAATGGAACAGAATAGAGACAATAAACCCACTTGTGTATGGTCAATTGAATTTCTACAACGATGCCTAAACAATTCAGTAGTGAAAAGGATAGTTAAAAAAAAAAGTGATTCTAAAACAATTGGATACCTATATGCAACAAAAGAAAAAAAAATTGATAGTTACCTTATACATTTAGAAAATACACTCAGGGATGCTAGGATGTCTCAGCAGGTTGAGCGCTTGTCTAGCAGCCCCAGGGTCTGAGGATCGAATCCCTGCCCCAGCCAATATGGGTCCCAGCCAATATGGACACATATGCTGAACTGGGGTGTGCCCCCAGTTCAGTTCTTGCTGGGGCCTATGTGGGAGCCCCCAGCCCAGTTCCTGCCCTGCGCAGCCCCGCGCCCACCTGTGGAATGAAACTATATGAAAAACTAATGCTGTCAACTATGGAGACTGCTCTGGGCCCTCCCTCTTCTCTCTGTCTCTGTCTCTCTGTCTCTCTGTCTCTCTGTCTGTCAAAAAACAATAAAAATAAATCTTTAAAAAAATAATGATGAATTAGACTTCATTAAAATGAAAAATTTTTGCTTTTCAAAAATCACTCTTGGGAAAGCTGGAATGGCTAAGTGGGTTAAGTGCTCACTTTGAAGCCCCGGGGACCAAGGATCGAATCCCGGCCCTGGCCCATGTGGACCCATATGCTGAACTGGGGTGTGCCCCCAGTTCAGTTCTTGCTGGGACCTATATGGGAGGCTCCCGGCCCAGTTCCTGCCCTGCACAGCCCTGTGCCCACCGATGGAGTGAAACTATATGGAAAACTAATGTCAACTATGGAGACTGTTCTGGGCCCTCCCCCTTCTCTCTGTCTCTGTCTCTGTTTCTCTCTGTCAAAAATCAATAAAATAAATCTTAAAAAAAAAATCACTCTTAACAGGATGAAAGAATAGTTTGATAGAAATATGTGCAAAACATATATTCATCAAAGGCCTTATATCCAAAACAAAGAATTGAATTCTCACAATTGAATAATAAAAAGAAAAACAATAAAATTTTAAGATGGGCAAAATATTTGAACAAATATTAATATTTTACTAGAAAAGGTATATGGATGGCAAATAAGCACATGAAATGATGATCAACATTTTTAACCACTAAGGAAATGCAAATTAATGCCACTAAATATATTTTTGAATGGCTAAAATTTAAAAAATTTTAGCAAACCAAGTTTTGATGAAGATACGATCAACTAGAATTTTATTCATCACTGGTGGGAATAAAAAATGGCAGAAATTTTAGAAAATAGTAGGCAGATTCTTAAAAAGTTAAATATAAATTTACCATACAACCCTGTAATTTCAGTCCTAAGTATTTATCTAATAGAAATGAAAATATCTGACAACACAAAGACTTGTACATGAATGTTCATAATAGTTTTATTTATACTAGCTCAAAACTGGAAAAAGTACATGTCCACCACCAGGTGAATACTATTGTGATATGCAATGGAATACTACACAGCAATAAAAAGGAACGATGCCAGCCTCATCATGAATGCATCTCAAAAGAATTGGGCTGAGGGAAATAATCCAGTCACAAAGGAATAAATACTCTGTGATTCCACTTATATGAAATTCTAGGGAAGACAGAACTATAATGATAAAAAGAAAAAGTTTAGTTAGTGTTAGGGTCCAAGGGATGGCAGAAGAAGATTGACTATAAAGAGGCAGAAAGTCACAATTTAAGGAAATAGAAATAGTCTATGTCATATTTGTGGTGGTGGTTATATGAATGTATATATTTATAAAAGCTCATTTAGTTATATACATAAATTTGTTGAATTGTACTTTATGTATAATATATCATAATACAGCTGATAGACATACATACCGGTAAGTAAAATTAATAAAGATGAAGAAGAATATCTATAATATGCTATCAAAAAAATGGAGTGAGGAATGGAGAAACAATAACATACATGTGTATTTATGTAAACTGTCTTTTGAAGGCTATCAAGACACTGGAAATAACAATAGCTCCTGAGGAGTAGAAATGGATAGATGGAGAACTGGGATAGGAGGAAGAATATTTATAATACATCATCTGTAAATTCTAAGTTTTGTCAATTTGAGCAGGTAAACTACCTTAAAATTAAATTAAATTGAAAGAAAAATCCTAGTTGATTAGGTGAATAAATGTGTAGGTAGATGATCAATTGTGCTAAAGGCAGAGAGCACACGTTGCTTTTCCTCTGTATCATTAAAACCTCAGCTAGGATGCTAACATTTGTCTAGCATTGCAGAATCACCTATATCACTTTTAAACTTGACCACTCATAACTTTTAAATGAAAACAAACAAGTCATCACAGCTGTAATAATTTTTACCTTATAACCTTGCTCTCTCTGGGTTCACAGGAAACAACTCGTTCACTGGAGCAATTTCTCCTACTTTTGCCTATGATGCGTGAATAAACTATTAATAAGGCATACTTATCTGGTATATAAATAAATTAGTAATGTGGGAAAAGTTGACTTCAAATGCAACAAACATTCTAGACTCAGACTTCTGGGTTTTGCCAATGACACCTTCCTACGTACTGCTCTAACATCTGATTCTTTGTGGCATTCTCTATGCTATCTTGTATTTTTCAGATTGACTTTAGGACAGGAGCTATGTCTTCTAAATCTTGAATAAACTCTTATAAAGAGGAAACTGTGGGATTCCACTGGGAAATGTTTTGTGTAAATAACTGTGGTTGAGAACCCTTGAGAGAGACTGTTTAGCAACCTTGTCCAAGAACACTCTGGTCATTTGGGATTAAAAACAAATAGCAAATAAAATTTTAAGTTAGGAGAAAATAGGCAATTTTCATGCCTGATGATATTTTAATTGACCTAAGCTTTCTTAGATTTGATATATCTTAGTTCTCTATTCAAAGTACCACTTAGTATTTTAAGCTACTCTGTATTACTATAATTCAAATATGGATATTTCACATCGAATGTGACAACGTAAGACATTTTGTAATTGCTGCAGTTAACGTTAAACATTTCTACTTCTAAACAGACATCCTGGGGAAGCCAGGATGGCTCAGTGGGTTGGGCGCTCGCTTTGCAGCGCCGGGGACTGAGGATCGAATCCAGGCCCGGGCCCTGGCCTGTGTGGACCCATATGCTGGGCTGGGGAGCTCCCCCAGTTCAGTTCTCTCTGTGTCTCTGTATCTCCCTCTCTCTCTCTCTCTCTCTCTCTCTCTGTCAAAACCAATTAAAATAAATAAATAAATAAATAAATAAAATACCAATAAACAAAAAAAAAAAATTTTTTTTAAACAGACATCCTTTTATCCTTTCTTTTTTTACCCCTGAATTTACCATTCTTGAACAGCTCATTAATTTATTGATATAGCAACATTTGACTGAGTTTCTCCAGTAGACTCTGAACACAGATGGCATTTTCTTTTTTTTTTTAAAGATTTATTTTTATTGTTTTTGACAGAGAGAGAAAGATACAGAGACAGAGACAGAGAGAAGGGGGAGGGCCCAGAACAGTCTCCGTAGTTGCACATCATTGGTTTTTTCACACAGTTTCGTTCCACAGGTGAGTGCGGGGCTGCACAGGGCAGGAACTGGGCCGAGGTCTCACCTCAGTGAGAACTGAACTGGGGGCACTCCCTAGTTCAACACATGGGTCCTCAAAGGCTGGGGCTGGGATTTGATCCTTGGTCCCCAGGGCTGCAAAGTGAGTGCTTAACTCACTGAGCCATCCCGGCTTCCCAGGATGGCATTTTCATTTCAGGAAGTCCAAATACTCTGAATGCCACCATATTTCAGATGATACCTCTGTAGAATGAAATATTGACCTATACCATATAGTCTTTTAAGGATTCAAGTTTAGGGTAGGGAATACATACCGGTACTTCTCCAAATGTTGAAAGGTATGTAATATAGTACAATATTTATTATGGTAAATTTTGGACATAGAAGTGCCAGTACTCAGTTTATAATTGCTTCTCAGCTAAATCCTTCATTGCTTGCCCTGTGAAAATGGAGATAGGCCCTTTAAAATATACCCTTTTTCACGTTGCACAATGTTAACCTTTGTCAGTAGAGGGCAATGGAGAGGCTGAGAGGGGATGGGGGGTGGATGGGACTATGGGGGGTAGGGGGGCAGAAGAGACTTTTCTTTCCCATTTCAGTTGCTTGCTCAAGTTCCTGCAGTGCACGCAGCTTCTTCAGCACCCAGCTCCTGCAGTGCTGCAGGGTCAGCTGCACCTAGCTTCCCCTGGCACCCACCTCAGGAGGTTTCCATAATGAAGGACCACTCTTCCATGAGACAGCACTCTATGAAGAGCTTTCTCCTGAATGGTGCTTCTCAGCAAGTTCCACCAGAACCCCCACAATAGTGACTTCTCTGCTGCCTAGCAGCCACTCAACCCTTCTTAAGACAGCAAGGTCTGCATCTCAGTCCTGGGGGGACTCTCTCTAGGATTCTCTATCTCGGCCTTACGGGTGGTGGCTGCTCGTTATGTCTACTTTATATCTCTTTATATGTTTAGTTTACTCTCGTCAATCTGTTCTTTCTCCATTCTCCTCTAGCAGTTAATAATTCTTTCTATAAAATTTTCCTGTTTAAGTTATTTGTGGTTTCTGTCCCCTGACTGGGCCCTAACTGATGTAGATATAAAACATACATTGTCTAGCACTTAACTTTTTTTTTAAAGATTTATTTTTTGTTTTTAACAGAGAGAGAGAGAGAGAGAGAGATACAGAGACAGAGTCAGAGACAGAGAGAAGGGAGAGGGCCCAGAACAGTCTCCATAGTTGCACATCACAGGTTTTTCCACATAGTTTCAGGGCAGGAACTGGGCAGGGATCTCACCCTGGTGAGATCTGAACTGGGGGCACTCCCCAGTTCAGCATATGTGTCCACACGGGCCAGGGCCAGGATTTGATCCTTGGTCCCCAGGGCTGCAAAGTGAGCGCCTAACCCACGGAGCTATCCAGTTTCCCTCTAGCACTTAACTCTTGGCAGATAGTAAGAATGTTTATGATAGCTCATACCTTAATAGTTTTTCCACTTGGCTTTATGATTTTTAAGCTAGTTATATTTTATATACCATATTTCATTCTAAATAAAAAGCTAATAATAATCTGTTCTTTTAATTGAGGATCTTCTATGTGGCTGCTCTATTGTAGGCCTGTAGATACAGCAGTGAAAAAAAAAAAGCAAAAATCACCGTTTTTATGGGGTTTACATTCTAGTGGAGGACCAAACCAAGGTAAATAATTAAAATATGTATTAATTTTATGCTAATGTTGACCTTAAATAAATACAGAGCCAGATAGTTCTCTAGCCAAATGAATTAATTTGTGACCAACAAGGAAATGCAATTTGGGACATGTGATCTAATGGCAAACCAGAGAACAAAGGAGAGGAACATTCTTTTATAGAGGAAAGAGAGAGTTCAGAGGGGCTATTGTAAACAATGAACCCATTGGAGGAAAACTGGGAGTTTAAAGTGTAGTGGCTTTTCATTGCCTGAGTTGAAAGAATCTTTCATTGGCTGAGTGGTTTCTGGATGGGGAAAATATCCTCCTTCCTTTGGAGTAGTAGAGGAGGAAATAGACATCTTTCTGTTGGAGAAAAAAAGTAGCTTTCTTCCTGTTTGAGATAATTGGCAATAAGTGGTAGGGTATGAGAGCTACCCTTAAAGGCCCTCCCAATTCCAATTTAAATGAGGTTTCTATTTATTAATGCTCACAGTAAACAGTGACAAGCTCTTAGGATAATAAAATAAGGACTGGGGATTTGAGATTTTAGGAGAAGATAGTTGTAATTAAGGGCCCAGAAAGAATTTACTCAGCATGTGACTTTTGAGTAAATATCTGATGGCAGTGAGCAAGTGAGCCATGTGACTATCAGGAGAAGGATATTCCAGGCAGAGTAACAGCATGGATAAAGGCCCTGAGGCAGGAATGTACTAATATGTCAAAGTACAGTGAGTACACAGTGGGGTGGAGGTAATGGTGAAGGAGAAGCTGAGGGGTGAAATAGGAAATGAGATGAAACTATTAGAGATAGGGGCCGGATCATGTTGGGTCTTCAAAGTCATAGGACTGATTGGCCTTTCCTTTGAGTTAGATAGGAGACTATTATCATTGCCATCATCAGTACACTATTATTTTAAGTGCTCTTGTGTTTAAAAATATTGATTACTAAAACTGGTGTTTTAGAATAGGAAAACAAAAACAACCCTTTTAAGATTGTTTTGAAAGTGATCCCCATTTACTCCGGCAGGGATGGAATTTCAGAGAGCAATGTGACAATCAGGTTTTTGTACTATATTGTACATATAATTTTGTTTTAAATGAATGTCTTGATTCAATTAAATGTAATATCATGTAAATTTTCTTTTGACATTATAAAAACCACTGTGAGGTTATTCATGCTTAGCCAGGTAAGTCTTATTTATAATGATTTGACAGTCAAATAAATGCTCAAAAAATGTTTTGTATTTTGTAAATACTTTTAAGAATGTGGTTCTCCCAGTGGAGGCCCAAGCGCCTGTGTTTTCAGGGTGTTTACTTTTATACATTTAGTTTTTTGGGATATGATTTCTTCTAGTGGTTTTGTTTGCTGAGCATTTGTTTAGAAGGAAATTAAATAGCTGTGGATAGATGTTTTAGAAAATTTAAAAGCAACACAAGACATAAAAGCAACTTGCCTTCACAGTAACAGAGCCTGGAAAAAAAATTTTTTTTGAGGGAGATGAGTTGTAAAGTATATTCCTAAAAAACTTCATTTTCAAAACATGTTCTTCTAAGGAAACAATAAATCGCATAGAAGAAAACATTGGCACTAAACTTATGGACCTGGGATTCAGGGAGGACTTTATGAATCTGACCTCAATGGCAAGGGAAGTAAAAGCACAAATAAACAAATGGGACCTTATTAAGCTAAAAAGCTTCTGCACTGCAAAGGAAACCATCAACAAAGCAAAGAGGCAACCAACCAACTGGG
>PVKE010017814.1:0-30303 GCA_004027555.1 Craseonycteris thonglongyai
TCCAGTCGTCTATCGAAGGGCATTTTGGTTGTTTCCATGTTCTGGCCACTGTGAACAGTGCTGCGATGAACATGCGGGTACAAACATCTTTAAAGATCAAGGTTTTCAAGTTTTTTGGGTAGATGCCCAGTAGAGGGATGGCTGGGTCATATGGTAATTCCATTCGTAATTTTTTGAGGAATCTCCATACAGCCTTGCACTTTATTTTTAAGAAGTTGTTTTGTCATGAATTGTCTATCTTCGAGTTCAGCAATTTTACAACTTATTGTGGCCATTTATTTCTTAAAGGGAAAAGCCTCTTTTGATCTCTGGATGTATATGTATATGTATATGTATATGTATATGTATATTTAAGATTTATTTTATTGTTTTTGACAGAGAGAGAGAGAGAGAGGCAGAGAGAAGGGGGAGGGCCCAGAGCAGTCTCCATAGTTGTACGTTGTCAGTAGTTTCATTCCACACAGATGGGCAGGGGCCACGCAGAGCTGGAACTGGGCTGGTGACCTCCCACATGGGAGGCACACGCCCACAAGCTGGAGGCTGAACTGGGGGCCTCCCATATGTGAAGCTCACCCTGGGGAGAACTGAACTGGGGGCACACCCCAGTTCAGCATATGGGTTTGCATGGGCTGGGGCAGGGATTCAATCCTTGGACCTTGGGACTGCAAAGCAAGCACTTAACCCATTGAGCCGTCCTAGTATCCCCTATCTCTGTATATTTTAATCACATACACATGTCATGGAATAGCTTTCAAACAAAATTATGTGTAACTATGAGAAAATATAGGTGACTATGGGACTTGAAATCTTGAGGTAGGGAGGTTACATTCTAAGCACAGAAGCAAGAGAAGAATGCATAGAGAAAAGGCATGAAAAGACCTATAAAAAAGCTAAAAGGCAGATAACACCCAAGGTCAAAAGATGTGTAAAGAACTGGGGTTGTTACCAAAATAAGGACATTTTTGACATACTTACTTAAAGCTCTTAGCATAACATCTGGTAAGTTGTATGTTTTCAATAAATATTATAATCATTATTAAGGGAAAAATATGGCAATATGCATAATACACAAAAAGCTAGTAACTTTCCTATAAAAGGGTATTTGTAAATTAGTAAGAAAAATATTTTTAAAACTAAGCTAAAACATGAATGAACAAATCTCACACAATAAAAAGACTTCAAATTACCAATAAACTTATGAAAAAATATTCACTGTTGCCATAATCAAACCCCTGTAGCCCCCTCCCTGGTGTTAGGGATCCAACCTGTTCTGTAGTTGGGCTCTCCTCTTTTAAACCTCAAACTACCAAACTTCTAATCCCTTCTCACACCCAGCCTGGCTTAATTCCCTGTCTGTGATTCTCCAATTTAGGGTGCACGAGAATCACCCAGGCAGCAATTTACATACAGATTCCTAGGCTTAACCTCCATCAGTTCTGACTCAGAAGATCCAGTGTGGAGCACAGACATCAGCATTTTAAACAGATGCTCCAGGTCTTTTTGATACAGATTGCTCCCACCTACACTTTGAGAAGTTCTATCTCTACCATCAAAACAAAAGCCTATTCCAACATCTTCCAGATTCTGCATTCCCTCTCTCCTTCTTCCCCCCTCTCTCTCCTCTTTCCCTCTCCCTCTTCCATAAAACTTTCTGCAAGCTCAGATGTTGAGAACAGAGCCCTGACTAAAGAGGTGGGGATCTTTTCATTCTTTTCCTGATGATTCTTAATAAACTTTAAAAACACAAAGCAAAAAGGATCACAGGGTGACTTCTCCATAAGTTACATGCTACGTTGACATACTAATTTGCAAAATAAAGTAATTTAAAAATTACAGTTTTTATACCTTTCTGTACTTTCCAATTTACTATAATGGATACACTCACAGTCAGAAAACGGTTACCAGACTCTAGTTACTCTCGCACATGTATCATCCTAGTTGTAGCTTAGGTGCTACTTTCCCAGGACGTCTTACTTTCTGTCCCCGGTGGAGATGTTCCTATGTGGTCCCACAGCATCCCACACTTCTCCCATCAGGGCATTGATGTCACTGCCTGGTACTCGTTTGTTCCCCACGAACTGTCAGCGTTTGAGAGCAAGGGAAGTTATATATTGTTTATTTTTACAACACCAACCCACAGTCCAGAGCCTTCCACAGAGTAAGCTGAGATTGGGTAATTCTTCATCTCTCAGTAGGAAAGAGGAATGGCCACTCTCCCTTCTTGAGCATCCTGAATTCAAACCAAATTTACCTTCTGTTCTTTTTGTGTTTCCTTCGATTTTTTTACACCAGTGCTAATGAGACAGTAGGACTTTTTTGGTATGAGGTTGGGATGTGTAATTTCTAGGATGGTTAGCAATGTGGAACTTACCCAAGGCTGTGTGTTTCCTTCCCTTGGAAATTATACCCAAAAGGTAAAATTCACAATGTCTAGCATCCAATAGAAAATTACCAGCCTGTGAAGAAGCAGGAAAACACAACCCCTAATGAGAAAAAAATCAGTTGATCAAAACCCATGCAGAAATGACCTAAATGATGGAATTAGTAGACAAAGAGTTATTTTACCTGTCTTCCAAATGTTCAAGAAGCTGGAGGCAAGACTGAATATGTTAAAGAGAAATATAAAATATATTTAAAAACCCACACAATTTAAATCTCTAGAAATGGAAATTACAATGTCTGAGATGAAAAGTACCCTGAGTTGGACTAAGAACAGATTAGACATTGTAAATGAAGAAAGATTAGTGCACTTGAAGGCATGGCAGTAGAAGGCAGCCAAAATGAATGATGTGGAGAAAAAAAGATGGAAGAAGTGAACAGATTATCAGTGAGCTGTGGAATAACTGCAAGTAGCCCAGTAGTGTTTCATTAGAGTCTCTGGCTGATGGGAGGGCAGAAAAATATTTCTGAAAGTCATGGCAGAAAACTCTCCAAAATTTAATGAAAACCATATACTTGTATCTCCAACAAGCTCAACAAAACCTAAGCACAAGAAACATTAAGAAAATAATGCTAAGGCATACTCGTATTATAATAAAACTGCTTAAACTATGCAATGCAGGAAAAGGCTTAGGTGCATTTCTAAAAAGAAGACATTTTCAACTCTATACTCAAAATCATTTTCAAGAACACAGGCAAAGGCCTTTCAGCCATTTTTACGTAAAACGCACCACCTGCTCTTCAAGTGGGTCTTCCCAGTCCTGGCCTCTGGAAGCCCTGCCCATCCTCCCTGATGGGGCTCAAGTGCCACCTCCTTCTTGAAACTTTTCCTGATCGCCCACTGGATTTTATGCTTACTTCTCTTAGGATCCTATTATCCTTTTCTTTGTGTCGTAAGTGTTTGAGGATTTGCCTTTCCCCTCCCACTAGCCAAACCATTCCTTGGGGGGCTCATTTGTTGTTCTTCCTCATCACCCACATGGTGCACCCACACTGCCCAGAACAGGCATTCGCCATTTGTTACACTGACTTACATATTGCTCAGATGGTAAAGGTTTCTTTTCAACTCCTTTCCAAGATCTTTCTGGCTGATTTAGAAGTATTAATACCTATTTATTTGTCAGCTAACACTTGATAAGCTGGGCCCTGTGCAAATAAAGGTAAGATAAAATCTCTGCCACAAAAGGCTCACATTACAGTTAACTGAGACCTTCTTTCCATCCTTCCCTCCTTCCTTCCTCTCTTTCTCTCACTCTCTCTCTCTCTCTTGCTCTCTCTCTCTCGCTCGCTCTCTCTCGCTCTCTCTCTCTCCCTCTCTTTCTTTCTTTTTCTTTAAGTGTGGGTTGAACAAGGAGTAGACACGCTTGGTTAGAGCCTCCCTTGTGTCCAGGTAATGACTCTTCTCACACTCAGCATCTCCACTTTTTCCAAGTGTCCCAGTTGGTACACTTCCAACTGGGACCCCCTCCCAGACTCTGGTATGCAGCTGCTTCTTGAACATCTTCACTCAGACATCTAGTAGAAATCTCCATGTTAACATGCCCCAGATAGAACCACTTATATTCCCCTCAAACCTGTTCCATCTCCACTTCTGTCATCTTAACTAATGGCAGTTCTATCTTTCCATTGCTTGGCTACTAGTCTTGAAGTCAGTTAACTCCCTCACCTGCTTCATATTAAAGCTGTCAGCAAATTCCATGAACTTGACCATTAGGCATACGTATCTGGACACTGTCCACTTCTCATCATCTCTCTTGCTACCACTCTAGTCTGTGCCACTTTCATCTTTCACCTGGATGACTACAATGGCTACATTAGTGGCCTCCTTGCTTTCACTGCCCACACCACCCATCCACAGAATATAGTCTCATCGCAGTGAGCCTTTGAAAAGTCAGGTCAGATCATGTTATTCCTCTGCCTAAAATCCTTCAAAGACTCCCCATAAAGGCCAATACCTTACCACAGCTTGCAAGGTCCTACATGAACTGGCTCCCTGTTCCTCCTCTCTCTGGTTATCTTTCTGACTTCCTTTCCTACCATTCCCTCTTACTCACTCTGCTCTAGTCTTCTTGCTGTCCCTTGAGCTCTCCAGACACTGTTCCACCTCAGGGCCTTTGCACACATTGTTCCTAATGCCTGAATGGTCCTTTCCCAGACAGCCATATGGTTCACTTCTTCCTACTTCAAGTTTTTTTTTTTTCCCTCAAATGTCACATTTTCAGTGAGGCTTTCTCTACCCACATGTCATAATTGCATCCTCCTCTTCCCTGTCCTTATACCTCATCCCTTGTTCTCCATAGCACTTATCACCTTCTAATATTGTAGATAATTTAGTTTGGTTTTTGTATGCCCCTCCCTCCCAGAAGATAAAGTCTAAGAGGATGGAGATTTGTATGTTTTGTTCATACTGTTTCTTGTGTACCCACAATAGTTCCAGGGACATAGGAGGCATTCCGTAACTATGGGTTGATTGAGTGAATGAATACCTGACACCATCTCCTATTTGGTAGCATGAATTCTGAAGAGGGAATTTAAAACATGTCCCAGGACCCACCTTCAAAATTCTTTAGCATAGCAAGAAGCCGGATTCAGAACCTGGGCTGAGTCTGTGTTTGCACTTGTTGAGTTGTGGATGGATTTATCTGTGAAGAAGCATAGAGCAAACCCTTCACTAGAGGCACAGCAAAGAACAGTGAGCTATATTTAAAGGGACTAGGTGATGAAAGGTGACAAATTAGAGACCAAAACTGTACAGAAACAAGGTTTTAGTTGTGCAATGCAGATAAATAAGTGCAGAATGAGTTAGGGGAAGAAGAGATGAGTGTTTTGAAGTGAGCTGAGAATCACTTGTCTCCCCCAGGCCTCTAATGGAGTTTTCTGAAGCAGAGTGCTGCTGAAATAATCTACTAACTGTTAATAACATTATTTTGTGCTCACATTGTTCCCTTCAACAAGCATCTTCAGATAATTTCTCATTTTGATTTAAGCATTCTTATCCTCATCTTATAGTCAGAAAAGTGTATGTAAATGATAGTTAAGTAACTTGTCCAATGTTGAGGGAATGGACAGAGAAACCATTATCTCCAAACTGTGCCCTGTAGCATTCTTTGTATTTAGCAAACACATTTGTGAAGATACTTTTTTCAACCTATTCCTGCTCAGCCCCCTCTTCTCTCAGCACAGGGAACAGCTACAAGTGGTTACTCTAGAAAACACCCACAAAATAACTGTGGATGCTGTTATCTGAGGAACATTGGCTAGATGGGACCATTGGTCTGACAGACATGCCATTCCTATGGGGTTCAAAAAGACTTGGTCAATGAAAGAATGAATGTGTGAGTTCACTGGACATAAATAAAAATATTTGCAAATTATGCTTAGTATAATTAACTTTTCTAAAGCCTCCAAAATATATATTTTTTCCTTTTGGACACATCAACCAGAAAAAAAGACTCTCTGGGAAACAACATTCTTTCTAGATGTCTGTGTTTCCCTAGGCACCTAAGATTCCACACTTTAGAGTCATCCTAGAATCTGCCTTTTCTTTGGCAAGTTCTGTTGATTCCATCTCCATTGTTTTTATTACAAGGCTTCAAAATTCCCTGGAGCACAGAAAGGAAGCATTTGAGAAATACTAAAACACTATTATAATGTCACCCCAATAAATTAAAAAACAAAACAAAACACTATTATAATAACAATAAGCTAACACATCCTGAGTTCTAGGAACCATGCGAAGGACTTTTTATGAATTATTGAATTGAATCCTTGTAACACCTAAGGTAGATACTGCTATTATTGCCTTCTTAAGGATGAGGGAGCTGAGACACAGAGAGGTTTAGTGATCTGTCAAAGGTCACACAGCTAATAGGGGAGTCAGGAGTGAATACAGAATGATTCCAGCGCTCATTATAAAGGTGTTGAGGTCCGCCTTTTTACACTTGTAAAGACCTCTCTCATGAAAAAGACAAGAGTTCTTAGAAGCAGAATTTTTTCTTCTCCCTAAATACTCTTTCATCCCTCAGTTTTCCACTCTGTGTTTTTCTGTCTGTCCATCTCATATTCAGTCTGAAAACAAATCCAGCATGCTCCCTTCTAAACGAACCCCCTTCCATGTTTCCTGAATCCTGTCCATGATGCCACTATTCTTCTCAGTGTTGGATGGGGGTCTAGACCCCATGAACCATTTCTCTTTCTTATATCCAAATAATTACCAAGTTCAACTTATCCTTCTCTCTTGATTTCAAGGATATATACCTTCTTCTCCATTTCTGATGCCACTGCCCTAGGCAGACAGGGATCATTTCTTGTCTGAACTAATGCAACAGCTTCCTAACGTTCTTCTTGCCTCTGGTCTCTTCCCTTCCTAGTCTTTCCTGCATCCTACCACCAGATCAGTCCTTTTCTCATGACTCCGCCCTGGTAAAGGGTCTACAACACTCCCAATTGCTCATTAGGTTCATTTCTCAGAAGTGGAAATTCAAGGGTCTTTCTCACCTAGCCAACCTTAGTTATCCCCTGGCCCCCTCCCCACAAACTCTCCAGTGCAGATGGCCTGCTTAGCTTTTTGCTCTTCCAGCTCTGTTCAGTTCTCATTCCAGTTCCTAGACCTTGGTTCAGGTGCTTGAAATGATTCACCTTGCTTACCTGCCCACATCCACCAACCCTAAGGTGACCAGATTTTAACATTGGTAAAGCGGCACCATTGACCGGGGGGGGGGGGGGGGGTTCTTGATTAAAAATTTGGTCTATCTCCTGCTGTTTCCTAGCTTGTCGTGCATTCTTTCCAAATATCGGGACATTTTTAAAATGCCGTGGGAGGCGGGACAAATTGTTAAAAATCAGGACTGTCCCGCCAAAAGCGGGATGTCTGGTCACCTTAACAACCCTTACATTGCCCATTTCAAGTTCTGTTTCCTCCATGAAACCTTCCTTCATCACTTTGATTTTCTCCCTTTTTGACTACCCTGATACTCATCACACAACACACTAAAAAGGATTTTCCTTTAAAGGTCTTCCTGTTCAGAGGGATTGATTATAAAGACCTCAAGTGTTGCCTCTGGGGAGGACATTTTCTACCTTTGAGTGAAAAGGATTCCAGACTCCAACATTTACCCACTAAGTTCTGAAAAACATAAATAATTTTGCAGTTGCCAGGTCGTCATTTTAGTATGGGTACAGTTATCCACCACACATTCCCAGGCACGGTACAGTTTCTACATACAACCCAGGCAGAATCTCCAAAGTTCCTAGCACTTGGATGCGTACAAGAAGCTTTTTTTGAGTGGTAGATAAAAGGGTTACTCTAGCTACTGCATTCAGAACAAACTCCACAAATTGCATTTTAAACGATCATTAGTTGCCCTTGTGTTTTAACCACACCATTCAGTAAAGCAAATTGTGTTGAACTTTAGTTAAACTAGAAGAAAATTGTATCTACTTAAAATATAGAGCTTTTAAAACCCAAAGAGCTACATAAAAGCAATTGATGGGCTGAAAAATGCTTCTTTTGTAGCAGAATCATAACCTAAAATCTTCAACTTGTTTCATACATGACCTTTTGTCCGTAGATAAAATGCATGTAAATTAATCTTGAATGTCAAGTAGATTTGGCCAAGGATTTCTTTTCTGAGAGGGGAAAGGGAGGGGAGATTGAGGAATGTAAAGGAAAATACAGAATTTCTTTTTGCAGATGAGTGTGTTTTGTCAGCTCTGAAGACTGTCCTGATAGTTCCTACACAGGTAACCGTGTCCTGGAAAACATAGGATACCAACCAGTAGGGTTGTTCTCCTTTCTTAGAAGTTGTTTTTGCTCTCTCTTTTACTTACATTTGGTCAATTTTCCAAATAAAGGGATCCAAAACTTTTTTCAAGACTGCCACCAAACAAGAATCCACAGAATTTAACAATAGCTGAGCCAGTCAGAAAGGGGGTGCAGATGACTCTTTGTTAGTGGGTGTCATCAGCAGCCATGCAGCATGGGTGGGGGCTGAGGAAACCCCGAGCCACTGCAAAAGCTCTGTGACTGTATCAAGGCTCACTCTCTTTTGTTTTCAATGACAAGATCATTTAAGTTGATGTGATGCCAATCTAAGCTTTAAGAGTCCAAATATTATCCCGAACAGACAACTGGCATTCTGAAAAAAACTGAATATTAAAAGAGTAAAGCCAGAAACAAAATGCTGAGAATGTGGGGCAAGAAGGGCTAATGATAAAGAAATAGTGATTAATTTTAATAACAGTAACAATAAGCACATCAGGAACCTGACAATACTAGGCACTGTACTTTAAATATATATTTTTATTTATTTATTTATTTTGACAGAGAGAGAGAGAGAGAGAAATACAGAGACAGAGACAGAGAGAGAACTGAACTGGGAGAGCTCCCAGCTCAGCACATGGTTCCGCACGGGCCGGAGCCGGGATTCGATCCCTGGTCCCCGGCGCTGCAAAGTGAGCGCTCAACCCACTGAGCCATCCCGGCTTCCCCCAGGCACTGTACTTTACCAAGAGCATTTCCCTTAAATCTCCTAACAACTCTATGAGATGTATACTATTACCTCAAGCATACAGATGAGGAAACAGAGGCTTGGAGAAGTGAAAAGACTTGTCCAGGTTCCCCCCGCTACCCAGCTATGAGCCCAGGATGTGAATCTGTCTGACTTCCGGGCCCTCACAGTTCAGCACCATGCTTCCCACGGAAGCACCAGGGAGACAGAATTTGGCCAGGAACCTAACAGTGAAGAAGGAATCCCGAGTTTCTCAAGTTAAGAGCTGGCACGCAAAGGTGGAAGGTGGCTGTAGCATCTTGTGGAGGTAACCCTGGGCCAGCCATAGAGAGACCCTGGGATAAGAGCCCTTTGGCACTGAAGACCCATGGTCTGAGAAGTTGTTCTGAAACTCACCAGGAGGGGATCTCTCAGCCTGTGGTCCAGGGGGCAGTGCCACTAAATGGTGGGCTGGCCTGGGGGGTTCTTCTGCTTCCCTAGAGTAGAGTGTCACTTCTCAAGCGGGGCATGTGGCTTTGAGTTCCAAAAGCAAAAATCCACTTTATTCCTGGCATGGGGGCAGTGAATGTTGAAAGTGAGGCAGTGATACAGCAGATAAGAAGTGAGTAATTCACCAGGCTCCAGGAGACCCCTCCTACTCAGGCTACAAAGGCTCAGTAGGCGTGTTCCTGCTGCCCTCATCTCTGCTGCTTTGGCTAGAAAGAGACTGCAGGGGTGGTGAACCTTTTGGCGATTGAGTGCCAAAGTTTATGAAATAAGAGTATACTCGCTCGACTCGTGTGCTAACCCATCGAGTGAGATAGAGGTATCAATTGTTTTTATGTCCATAAGAGGCATAGGATGTTTTTATAACAAAAAACAATAATTCTGTGTGCCGAAATAATTGCTCCGCGTGCCACTTTGGGCATGCGTGCCATAGGTTCGCCACCCCCGGACTAGGGGCTTGTTCACAGCTCCAGGATCTGTGAGCAGGTCCAAATGGTTTAATGCCACTCATGTGGTCAGTACATCTGCCCTGTGCTCATGGGTCCAGACGTTCAGTTTTGACCCACTTGTTTCTTGCATAGGTCCATTGAGAATCTTGACTACTAGGGTTGTCCAGGAAAAAATCCAGCCTTTGTCACTATAACAAGCATGTTATGCAGATGGATACTTTCCAGATAGCCCTTGTATATCTACATTGAAAGTTTTCTTTGCCGGTGTTACTGAAACAAGTAGCTGTAAAATGTAGTTAAGGGGCCAGCTTTCTCCTGTCTTCTTCAACACATCATCATGACCTGATACACGAGTATGTTCACAGTACCAATACCTGACACAATCTTAACAGAGATGTAGGCTCAAGTTCTCTCTCACCCTTAATTGACACCAGAAATAGCATCTGACATGGAAACCAACCACACAGTGTCTGTCGGGTGTGACATCCCCAGTGCCCGAGTGTACTGGCTGCTATGAAGGCCATGGAAACCCACCTCCCAGGCTCTGCATGTGCGTTTATGACTTTGGCTGACCCCACCCCCTTTTTCTGTCCTGCTGTATCAGGTTTCTGATCCCTCATTAGAGCACACTCCACTTGACTTGGAAAGCCAACCCCGAATGAGCAAGGCTTGAAGGCAGGCTCAGCCCCATAGCCTCCCTTAATGTAATCACACTCTCATGATGGCTCTGTCCTGGATTCTGTCTCCTTCTGGGAGGTCTTAAAACCCAAGCTTGATTATGTCCAGGAGGTTTTGTTTCTTTGTTGCTTTCAGTTTCATATTCCACGTATGAGTGAAGTCATATGGTTCTTAGCTTTTTCTGTCTGGCTTATTTCACTTAGCTTGATGATCTCAAGTTCCATCCATGTTGTTGCAAATGGCAGTATTTCATAGTCAATGGTTTAGTGGTTACCTGCAGGTAAGGGGGAAGGTGGAGGTAGGGGGCGGAGGAAGGGGGGAGCTCAATCTATGGTGATGGAAAGAAAGGTGACTCTGGGTGGTAAACACATATTGGAACACATAGACAAAGTACGGTAGAATTGTACACCTGGGACCTATGTAATTTTTACTAGCCAATGTCACCCTAATAAATTTAACAACAACAACAATAATAAAACAAGGTTAACCAGTGGTAGAACAATTCTGATTTAGTCTAGTGGGCTCTCCAAAGGAACGACGCTTAGTGCCCCTACACTCCAGTGCACCATGGTTTAGATGAGGGGTTGGCAAACTTCCTCTATAAAGCACCAGAGAGAAAACAGTTTAGGCTTTGTGGGTCATGTGGTCTCTATTGCAATTACTGAGTTTGGCTGTTGTCGTATGAAAGCAGCCACAGGCAACATGTAAACACATGGGCATGGTTGTATGCAAATAAAACTCTATTTATAGTTGTTGAAATTTAAATTTCATATAATGTTGATGTGCTATGAAATATTATTTCCCTTTTAATTTCTTTCTTTTTAATTTTTTAAATATTTTGCTAACCATTTTGAACTGTAAAAATCACTCTTACTTTGTGGGCTGTACAAAAACAAGTGGCTGGCTGGATTTGGCCAGCACACCATAGTATGTTGACCCTTGGTCTAAATCCTCAGCTTTTACATTATCTGAACATGACCCAGTCCCAGGGGTGGGGAAGGGCAGTAAACCCTGACACAGCCAATTTGAGGTCTTCAGGGAAATACAGCATCCATGTAAACTGGAGCTGTGACTATTGGTAATATGATTATTTCCCCTTTAAACAACATAATGTATAGATCCATATATTAATAATTGTATCTCAGAGAAGTCATGAAAGGTTGTTACAATAATGTGTTCCCAATTACCACAGCTGGGATCTCCTCCTTGACAACTACACTCAGAATTAGAGCACATGGTTTAGAAAAACCACAGAGATGGGAAATCTCCATCTACTGAAGGTGGAGTTAATTTTTAGAAACAGCCAAAAACAAAACAAAACAAAACCCATATGTGCATATGTCATTTCATAGGTGAAAAGTCTGTTGTGTGGGATAAATTCCCACAAGTAAGATTGCTGGGTCAAAGGAAAATATATTTGTAATTTTTTTAGGTATTGACAAATTGCCCTCCACATTGGTTGTACCATTTTGCACTCCAAATAGCAATGCAAGAAAGAGCATGTCTATTTTCCTTCCACTTCCTCAACAGAATGTGTTGTCCAACTGTTGTAGCTTTGCCATTCTGACAGGTGAAAATTATTCAGCGCAGTTGTGATTTGTATTTTCAAATCAAGAGATTCTTTTTCACATGTTCAAGAGACATTTGCATTTCTTTTCCTGAGAACTGTCTGTTCCATTTTCCTATTGGATTCCTATTTCTGGTGCTGATTTTCCTATTTTTCTTGGCTTTTTTTCCCCCATATCAACTGGGAGCACTATGATATAAGTCTGAGCTGAAAATAGTCTCCACTTTGTCATTTATCTTTTGCCTTTGTTTATGGTGTGTGTTTGTTCCTTTTTTGTTGTTGTCATTTGCCATGCAAAAATTTTGTAGTTATTTAGGCTTTTTAAATGTAGTTAAATTTATTTATTTATTGCTTGCTTCTAGCATTTGAATTATAGTTTGAAAGAAAGGTCTCCATTCCACTGCTAAAAATTAAGTTTCTCTTATTTTCTTCCAGGAATTTGAGTTTCCTTTTTTAAACCTGTGAATCTTTGATCCATTCAGAGCTTGTTACGGCTCACATTGTGGGAAGTAAACCTTTTTTCTACTGGGAGCTCGGCCCTAGATTAGGGGCAGGATGATAAAGCTACCAGGACATCAGTAAGGCTGAGGTCTAGAAATGTAATGAAAGAGCAGCTGATGGGAGAAGTAAGAGAGGGTGGGAGGCAAGGTGCAGACCAAACAGAGGTGCATCTCCTGCAGGAAGGAGTTCCCAGCAGTTGGGTTCCATTACTGGTCTAGTTCCATGGTTCCCAAGGGCTCTTTGATTACTTTTCTCCAAAAGTACCCACTTACTTTTAAAGATGGAATGTGTTTGGCAGTACCCAACTAACTGTATTTAAGTAATAATTAGTTAGTTATGTTGCCCTTTTAACAAAGTCATGTATTGCTGCCAACCAGTCTCTGGTCAGAATGTGCTAGCCAGAATTACCATGCTGAGTTGATGTACTCTCAGCCAAAAGCACAGAACTTTAAGTATGTGTTAGCTTGTTAGCTTGAGGAAGCTCACCATGGATAAAGGAACCATGTGGGAAGACTTTTTGAAATGCTGATGTTAGTCTGCAACCAGCATATTTTTTGTTCCTAGATCGCTAAGGACATAAGATTTCAGTGAGGGGACCTCTGATCTTCTTCTCATTCAAGACCTACTATTCCTGGGGGATGCTGATGTAGCTCTACAGGTTGAGCACTTGCCTGGCAACCACAAAATCCAGGGATTGAATCCCAGCCCTGGCCCGTGCAAACCCATATGCTGAATTGAGGCACAACAGGTAAACCAGCAGGATTGCTCAGTGCTGAAGCTCCCATGAGGGAGGCCCCTAGCTCAATTTCCACCCTGTCCAGCCCCACATCCACCTGTATAGAGCAAAGCCATGTTACAAATAATGATGTACAAATGTGGAGACTGCTCTGGGCCCTCCACACTTCTCTTTCTCTCTTTCAGATTCTCTCAAATAATAAAATTAATCTAATAAATAAACTAAAATAAAATAAAATACCTACTGGTGTTGTGTAAGGGCAGGGAAAGGTATAAACTCCAACCAGAAGAAGTGTGTACACCTATCGTCATGCTGTATACGAAATAGTTCTCTTAGCTACTTTTCTACTAAAGGAGCTCTGGGAAAGTTCTTTTTAAAGAATTGTCTCCTCATGTAAATAATTCTCTGCTCTGAGAAAAACAGAGTAAAGATGAGAAAAATTTGCAAAAGTGAATGGTGAGAATGTTGCTTAAAAAAAAATGTGAGGGGAAGCTGGGATGGCTCAGTGGGTTAAGCGCTCACTTTGCAGCGCCGGGGACCGAGGATCAAATCCCGGCTCCGGCCTGTGCGGACCCATATGCTGAACTGGGGAGTTCCCCCAGTTCAGTTCTCTCTCTGTCTCTGTGTGTGTCTCTCTCTCTCTCTCTCTCTCTGTCTAAATAAATAAACAAACAAACAAACAAACAAATAAATAAATAAATAAATAAAATGTGAAAGGCTTTTATGGGTAATAAGTTTGGTTTCCTGGCCTGAAGCAGAGACCTCAAGGAGGACCTGGCAAGGGTGAGAGTCGGCGGCTAATGGCTGCTCACCATCATCAGACAGGCATGCCAACATCCTTCCTGTGGGTGAGTTGGCACCCACTCTCAGGCTGCACCCCTAACAATTAATTCAGAGTCTCTGGGGGTGGGAAACTATGCATCAGTCATGTTTAAAGCTCCGCACATGATTTCGATGTGCAACCATGGCTCTGGAACAACGCTGCTCAAAGTGTGGTCCTCAGACCAACAGTCTTGGTATCAGTGGGAACTTGTTAGAAATGCAGAATCTCAGGTCCCAACTGAGACCTTCTGAACCAGAGTCAGAAATGGAGGTTAGGGAACTTTTTTTTAATTTTTTTAAAGATTTATTTTATTTTTATTGTTTTTGACAGAGAGAGAGATACAGAGACAGAGACAGAGGGAAGGGGGAGGGCTCATAACAGTCTCCATAGTTACACATCACTGGTTTTTCCACATAGTTTCATTCCACAGGTGGGCGGGGCTGCACAGGGCAGGAACTGGGCCGGGGTCTCACCCCAGTGAGAACTGAACGGGGGGCACTCCCCAGTTCAGCATGTGGGTCCGCACTGGCCGGGGCCGGGATTCAATTCTTGGTCCCTGGGGCTGCAAAGTGAGAGCTTAACCCACCAAGCCATCTGGCTTCCCCAGGGGACTTTTTAAGACAGCTGATTCTGGAAATTACAATTCTATAAGTCTGAGGGCTGGTCCAGGGATCTGCATTTGTAATATGCTCCCAGGTGATCCCTATGCCTTCTTTTAGAGAACTACTCCCAAGAGAAAAGCCAGCAATATAATGATTGCTTTTTCTGGCCTGCATGGAAATCCCCTCTGTGCCTCTAAAAGGCCAAAAGCACATCCATTGCAAATGGGGGATGAGTTGGTGATAATCTACAAACCCTTCTCAACTTGACAAATGTGATATTTCTGCTCTCTGACTTGTCTGTAATAGAGCAGGTGGTGGTAGTTAAATCTAGCTTTCAGATTACACAGAAACAACTCCCTCTGTTCTTTTGGGTTAGTGATTACAATTTGGATACATAAGCCTCTACCTTGAAAGCAAGAATACAAATATAAAATGTTGGTGGCTCAGATGAATTCTTCTTGGAGGGTTTCAAAAAAAACCCTCAAAATGCACAGTAGAGAGACAAGAGAAAGAGCAGATTCCCCTAATATTTCTTCATTTTACAGAGGTCTTTGTTTTTTTCTTTAAATTTTTGCTTTTGCCCAGGTTTTTAAACGTTTATGAATAATAATAAAAAAAATGAAGCCGTGAATGGAAAATTTGATCTCTCTTGAAAACATGTTTGTAGTGTGTAGTACTTCCATGTAATTTCAAAAGCATTTCCGCTCCCATAAGATATTTAAAAGCTTCTAAGCTTTTAAATGAATTTTATTATTTTTTAAGAAAATGAGTATCTTGCCTCAAATTTATTTAAATACAAAGCTTACATTGAGAACCTAAATGACGATCCTCCCTCTTTTCATTGACCCAGAGATCAATGTTGACCTGTTGTTGTTGTTGTTTTTATTTATTTTATTTTTTATTTTTTATTGTTTTCGACAGAGAGAGAGAGACAGACAGACAGACAGACTCAGAGAGAAAACTGAACTGGGGGCACTCCCCAACTCAGCATGTGGGTCTGTGCCAGCTGAGGCCCAGGATTCCATCCTTGGTCCCTGGTGCTGCAAAGTGAGCGCTTAACCTACTGAGCCATCCCGGCTTCCCCTGACCTGTTGTTTGATAATCACACTTTTTCTGAAGGTGCCTTGTTCCTTTTAAGACCCACGCTTGACCCTAGAATCTGGAAACTGACAAGGATCAATATATCTATTTCCTCCTCCCTTGGCCTGCCAGGAAGAACCTTTAACCTTTGGACTTGATTCCTAAGCCTTGCATATTGTTTTTTTGTGTTTTTTTGGTGTGTTTTTTTATTGTTAAAATTTTAAATGAATTTATCTTCAAATACCCAGGATTCCAAAGTATCCCTCACATTTGACTTAAGGTGACAGAACTGAAATCTTTGCAGTAATTATAAAGTGAAATAAGACCATTGTGGTTGTAATGGATAATAAAATGGAATGGGGAGTTGCGATGTGATCTAAATGTAATTGTTAGATACTGAGTTAAAGTCAAAGCAAAAGAAACGTAAAACTGGAAAAAAAAAATCTGAGGCTTAATTTTAAAGACTTTCTTTAGAACAGTGTTTCTTAAACCTTTTTTTGGGGGGGGAGGGGAGTGCAATGGAGCCCCACTGAAAATCCAACGAAAAGCTATCACTCTCCTTAGACGTAGGTGGGGAACCGGACACGCTGGCAATTTCGGGAGTTCCATGGACTCTCCGGAGCCCATATTAGAACCTCAGGTTTGACTGTGAATTTTAAGAAAATTGCTCTGTAATGAATGAATTCTCTCCCATTTGGAACAGCTTTAGGCCTAGGAGCAACTTTCTCAGCATCAGGTCCCAGGTGGTTGATAAAACTAGAGCTGCTGGGTTGCGCTTAAACCGGGACAATTAGGTCAGCAATCTCGAGGGAACCGGCAGAGCCCAGGTGCAAAACCAGACCAGAGAAAGAAGCCATTCGTTAAAGAACCCGCGCCCTTTGTGCTCTCGGGGACCCGAGGGACCCAGCGACGTGCACTGGGGCCGCCGTGGCTTCCTTCACACCAGAAGGTGACAATTTCCGTCCAAAATGAGGGAGGAAAGTAGGCTCTGAAAAACATTGCCTACACCCTTCATTTTTCTACAGACTCAACGACGTCAGAGGTGAAAGACTCCCCTCTTGCCCCCTCCCCCCATTTAACTGATAAGGACTCTGACCCCAGAGGGCTAAGGCGGCATCCCCAGGGCCTTCTCTCTACAGCACCTGGCCATCTGGCCAAGGGGGAGAGGGCGTCGAGGGCTCCTTCCCCGCACGGCCCGCCGCCCGCCCTGGCAGAGGCGCCACGGGGAGCCGAGCCCCGCCTACCGGCACCATGGAGTAGGTCATCATCAGCAGCATGTCGTGGCTCTCAGCGCGGAGGTGCGGCGCCGTCTCCACGCCGTGGCTGCGCTTGTTGCGCGCGGCGGCCGCGGGGTCCGCGGGTGGCGCGGGCGCCTGCAGCGGCGCGCGGCTCAGCTCCGCCAGGAAGGCGCGCAGGGCGCTGTCCTCGCGCTGCTCCCGGCCCCGTTGCGCCTCCAGCGCCCGCACGGCCGCGCTCAGCCCGCGCCACTGGCACAGGGCGAACACCGTGCCCGCCGCGTTGAGCGCCGACAGCAGCGCCACAGCGGCCAAGGCGCCGCGCAGCCCCCGGCCGGCGCCCCCGCAGCCTCGCTCCGCGCTCCGGGCCATCCTCCGCGCGCCTCAGCCCGGCGGGCAGTGCTGGGCCGCCTCCCGCCGGGGCGGCCTTTATACGCTGCCGGCAAGCCGTGGGCTGGTGGCAGCGCTGTGACTCACGCTGCCCTTTAGCCCGGCTGGCGGGACGGGTTGGGGACAGCAGCAGTGGCGCCCGAGCGGCCCGGAGGGACAGGTGGGCGGAGAGGGGGAGAGGAGCGAACGGAGACAGACCTGGAAGGAGGGGCAGGCAGGGCTCATGCTCCCGGTGCCCGGCCAAACATACCAGCAAGCTCGCCTCTCCCTCCATATCCCGTGGGCAATGCCGTGGCCCAGACGGGCAGACGAGGGTCAGACTGAGGGGGAGAGCAGAAATTCTTACGGGGGAGAATTCGCTGGATTCCTCCCCATCTCCAGAGAAAAGGATCCGCATGCCCAGAGGCCACAGCACGTGCCCACTGTCCCTGGAAGGTCTGCTGCTAGAATGGGTCACCAGATTACAGGACCCTGCGTTGCCACTGAAGACCCCACTTGATCTTTCCCAGGAAGAGGATGGATAGAGACAGCAAGACAGTTGACATTGGAGTGTTAAGAGGGCCTCAGGCCAGAACCAGAAAAGCCCAGCCCTGCCTGGCAAGCAAGATTTCCAGGACTTGACAGGCCAAGAACTCTCCCAGGAGACCCGTACCTGGGAGGTGGCAGGGTGATGAAAGATTTGAAAGAGGGAATCAGGAGACCTGGTTTTGACTCCAATATGCTACTGCCTAGCTGGGGGTCGTTGAGCATGTCTAATGACAACTTTGGACTGACTCTGAGGTGCTGGACTGATTCTGGCTGAAGCGTTGGGACTCTATCCAGGCCCCTTCTGGACCTTGCCTGGCTTGAGGCAGATGCCTCAAACCTCCCAGTTACTCCTTCTCAACACCCTCCTGTTCCTGTCAGCTCAGATGCCTGCTGTGCAAGGGCCACTGTCCCCTGAATACAGGCCCTTAACCTCTACTCCCTGCCTTTCTCAGCTTTCCCCTGGGAATGGCTCCAAATTATGGGCACATGATGGCTAGAAGGGGAAGGAGGTGATACAGACAACTTGGTCCAGTTCTCCAACTCGGTGTACTATGACTTATTTGAAGAATTGCTATGTACCCTTATCTCTTTTCATCTAGGCTTATGATGACAATGGTCAGGCTTAGGACCAATGGGAAGAAGACAGGCAGAGTTGAGGTTTAGCCCTAGTAAGATCTGCATTTCACTCATTAAAAATGTACTGAGCACCTACTGTGTGTTCAGCACAGTGATGGGCATTGAAGGTACAGAAATGAATAAGACAAGCAGTTTGCAGTGTGAGCAGTTGGAGTATCATGCAGCTCCCTGAGCTTCACTTTATTCTAACATTCATTACAGTTACTGCTGCCTGACCATCTGCCATCAATGCCCACCAACAACAACAGAGTATACAGCTCCTGAGGTTAGGGGCTCACATCTTGTTTGACCTTGTCTCTCCCAATACCTGGCACAGTTCCTGACTTAAAATGACCATTCAATAGTTACGCGTTGAATGAACAAATGAATGAATGAAACGAATGAATGAATATGCAGTGAGGGCATTTGTACGTGAGGAACCCCTGCTAATACTGAGGACCTCATCCCACCTTCCTTGGAAAGCTGCCTGTCTCATAGTTGGAAAAGTGAGTGTAGCCTGACACACATACCCCATCCCCTCTAGTTCCGAGTCCAGAGCCGATAGAAGGAATTCAGTTCCATTTCCATTCCGATCCAGCCGGGCTCTTATCTGGCAAACTCATGCCAAGATGCTATCCACCCCTCTTGGGATATAGGACTCCAAAGGCTTGTAGCATGAACAATATGCTGGGTGGATGGACTGCCTAAGACAGTGGTCGGCAAACTCGAGCCTCAGTTTGCCGACCACTGGCCTAAGATATTGTACTGGGGCCAAGAGAGGGGAAGAAAGAGGACAAACCCAGTTCCTTCCCACCACCCTTCTCCCAGTTTCTTCTCCAAGTATTTCTGTGTAGGAATACAGTATTTTGCAAGGAATGTTGCTGTGACCTACAACACACATTACCTTCACTCATCCTTCACTTGAGAAAACACGTATCCAAGCAGCTAGCGTTTCGCTGTTCTCTTTTCCCCTTTTCTTCTGTCCCCTCTCTATACCTTCTCTCTACCACCATTGACCGTTCTCCTTCTCTGGCCTATCTCAGGGTTGTCCTTGTTTAACTCACAGCCTGTCCCTCATCAAGCCCTGCCTTCATGCCAGCCTTAAGCTCTCTCTCTCTCTCTCTCTCTCTCTCTCTAAACTCTGTGAGCTGCAGGGCCTCAGAGGTTATGAGTGTGGGCTTTAGAATCAGAGAACCTCAGCTTTAAACCACTTTTTAACTTGGTACTTAGGGCATGCTATTCAACTTCTCTAAGGAAACTATAATTTTATCTATCTCAAAGGGTTGTGAAGATTTAATGAGAAAATACATTTAAAGCACTTGGTATATAGTAGATGCTCAATGAACCTTAGTGCTGTTGGCTGTGGGCTGTTTGACCTTGCTGACACCCATATGCTGCCTTGTGCTGTTGACTATTATCTTAGTTCTTCCAGATCTTAGTTCTTTAGTTGGATTATATATGCTTAAGGAAGGGACCTCTCTTCAACTGTGTTCCTCACAGCAAGGGCTTGTGCCAAGTAGGAATATTTGATTAATAGATTGATTAGCTACGTAATTACACTTCGTTGCTGCTTTTTAAGAAATAGAACTTTTGAATGAGTGATAAACTTGTCCTGTTGTCTGAAGTTGGTTATGTGGGGCCTCTAGCTTCCTGAACCTCCTGCTACTTCTGTCTACCTAGGCTGCTCTGCCTAGTATTTCTCAGAATGGGCTGGTACTTTCTACTTATTAGTAAAAAAAGTTAGCTATTAATCTGGTCTGTTTTATTGACACAGGGGGTTCAAGAGACAGTGAGGACGTGGGGAGAGATCTGAATTTCCTTTCTGGTGACCAAAGAAGCCAAGAACATTGTATGCTACCTTTACAATGAGAAGTAATTTTTCCATTAAAAGGCAGATGCTCCATTTCCAAAGATTAAATAGAATGGTTCTTAAAAAATGATTCCAGCTGGTTAACTTTAGGGCCCTGGAGAATGAAACCCAATGCAAGAATACACTCCAACTTCAATTCCACAGCATTTCCTCCTGATAGTGAAGTGATTGCTTTTCATTGACTCTAAGGCCTGGCACTCGGGTAGATTGGTCCTGTGTGATGAGGTTGGCAGCTATGCTGTGACTTCTGATGATGCTTTACTACCTCCCCACCCCCACCCTTCCTCTTTGACAGCGGTTAGGGAGAGAGTCTCTCTAATAGTTGCCACCATGCACATCTTCCACCCAACTACCTCTGGGTTTAACTTCCCATTTCTACATTTTAACTCCAAGAAACTTCAAGCCACCCAACCAAATCAGCAATTCTCTCTTTTTCTTTGTCCGTTCATTCACTCACTCATTCACTCGCTCACTCATTCACTTATCTATTTACTCAACAAATTGGGCGATTACTATCTGCCAGGAACTGTGCATTTTCTGAGAAGTCAGCCTTTGGTGCCTTAAGGTGACAGTACCAAATCAGGTTATCTCTAGGGTTGGGAATAAAAACAGATGATATTGCTTTCCCTATGTTTTCGGTCTAAGTTGGGCAGGTAACAACAGATTTCCACCATTGTAACTCACAGAACTTCATTCAAGTTACCCAATCATTGTTAGACATGAAGTTGTCCAAAGTTGTCCAATGGTGCTGTTTCAAATACCCTTTACTCCTTCTGTGCTTTCTTTGTTTCTTTATTCACAATAAACATACCCCTTTCCACCCCAACCTCATCTTGCCCTCTAGCTCATCATAGCCAATTGTCACAGATTGGGTTCTCTGGAACAGATGCTGAGATGGAATTTTGGGTGCAAGATGTTTATTAGGGATCCGCACCTGTGAAGAAAAGGGAGGAAGCAGGACTGGACAGAGGCAGAAGTCTAACTCAATACAGTCCCGTAAAGCTTCAGCCCAAGTGTTGGAGAATTCTGGATTGAGTACTGCTTATCAGAGTGTCCTGTATTAGCTGGAATGGCTAACCCTTCACCCTAGCCTCACTCAGTCACGGGGCAGATGTGGGCTGCCCCTGGAAAGGTGTGTCCTTGGGCCTGGTGGCTCTTGAAGCTGTGGTACACCTTGACCTTATTCCCTGCAGCTGGGCAGCAAGTCCTTCCTTGAATGGGGGGGGGGGGGGGACATGGGGCATATCTCTCCATGTCAATCATATCAATCGCCTGATTACTGTCAGAGACAGGTCTGCAATCCCAACATGAGTAGACTTTAAATTGTAACCTTGTCAGACTATGGAAAGCAGCCTTCTTTTTTACCTGAAGTTATGGCCTTTCAGTAAATAAAAAAGTGATTTTTCAGAAACTGAATTAAAATGTAAAGAGAAGTTCTTTGAGCATCTTTGAAATGGCTAAATCCATGAAAGTAAGTTAATACTGCAAAGCCCCACTTAAGAAACTTGAACCATGGTTTTTGAAAGGACAACACAAAACCATACATGTAAAGAGCACTTTAGTTTTCAAGGTACTTTCTCATGTCATTTGAGCCCCATAATAAGCCTGTAAAGTGAGCAGGGTAAGTTTATAATCATTTCACAGATGAGAAAGCAAGGCTCAAGGAGGTTAAGTGACTTGCCCAAGGTCATACACAATAAGGTTGAAACCTCACCAGCATTCATTCATGCCTTCGTCATCAAAAATGCAAAACTTTTTCTCCCAAATTTTGGGCCATTTAGGAATGTTCAAAATGATGGACAAGAAGTGGAAAAACAGAGCAGGGGAAGGGTTTAAATTGATGAAATGGAAAATGGCTTAGAGCAACACTTGGCTCTAAGGCCGAGAAACAAAGGTGGGGCAAGCACTGCGTGCTAGAATGTGTCAGTTTCACAAGAGAGAGGAATCCAGTCCACAGTCTAGCATTTTATGGAGGAGTCAGAAAGAAATGGTGTCAGAACGTGAGTTCCTGGAGACTAGGTAGAGGAACCATTGTGTCTGAATCTCAACGATGAATGGGGAACCTGAAAGAAAGGTGAACTGGAGGAGGCCTGTGAACCCAAGACCTTTCGTCCCTGGGGTCAGAAGCCAGAATGACAAGCATGATAAGAAATGCCTCATTTCTCCAAAGGCTGAGGGGGAGAGAACAAAAGGGTTTCCTGCCAATATCAAGCCTGGAAAAGATGGAACTCCATCTGCAGAGCCAGTTGAAGCCAGGCACTGGAGGACTGCCTCCAGCCAGGGAAATGCAGGTCGGACTCCAGACCTTGAACTGCAATGACTTCCTTTTGTAAAGAGATGCATGCTCCTAGCTGTGATACTGATCTCTCTCTCTCTCTCTCTTTCTCTTCCCTCCCTCCCTCCTCCTCCCTCACTCCCTTCCTTCCATCTCAAAAATCAATTAGAAATGAATTATTCTTATGTATCATTTTACCTTCTTTCTTAAAAAAAATTTTTTTTTTAATTTTATTTTATTGTGGTAAGGACACAACATGAGGGATGCTGGGATAGCTCAGCAGGTTAAACGTTTGCCTTGCAACAGTGAGGTCTGGGGATCGAATCTCAGCCCATGCAAACTCATATGCTGAACTGTGGTGCAACTGGTAACCACTGAGATGTTGGTAAAGGTTCTCACCTCCCACATAGGAGGCCCCCAGTTCAGTTCCCACCCAGCGCAGCCCCACATCCCCCTGTGTGGAATGAGACTATGTCACAACTAATGATGTACAACTATGGAGACTGCTTTGGGCTCTCTTCCCTTATCTCTCACATCTCAAACAATAAAATTAATCTTAAAAGAAAAAGAACACAACATGAGATCTATCTTTTTTTTTTTAACAAAATTTTAAGTGTATGATAAAATATTGTTAACTATAAGGACAATGTCATGCAGCAGATCTTGCTTAACTAAAACATTATATTCTATATTAGTTAACTCCCCATATCCCCCTCCAATCTGTCCCTGGCAACCACCATTCTACTCTTTAATTTATGAATTTGACTATTTTAGGTACTTCATATAAGTGAAATCATGCACTTTGTATTTGTCTTTCTATGACTGGCTTATTTCACTTAGCATAATGTCATTGAGGCTTGTCTCATATTGTAGAATTTCTTTATTTTTTTAAGGCTGAATAATATTCCATTGTATGTATATACCACATTTTCTTTACTTATTCATCTGTCAATGGTTGTTTATGTTGTTTCCATATCTTGGCTATTCCGAATAATGCTGTAATAAACATGGGAGTGCAGATGTCTCTTTGAGATCCTGATTACAATTCTCTTGGATAAATACCCAAAAGTGGAATTGCTAGATCACATGATAGTTCTATTTTTAATTTTTTGTGAAACCTTTGTATGTTTTTCCATAGATGCTGCACCATTTTACAGTCCTACCTACCAATTGTGTACATGCATTCCAATTTCTTCAAATCCTCACCAACACCTGATTTTTTTTTTTTTTTTAATAATAGCCATCTTAACAAGTGTGAGGTGATATCTCATTGTGGTTTAGATTTGCATTTCCTGATGATTAGTGGTGTTGAACATTTTTTCAGATACCTGTTGGCCACTTGTATTATATATCTTCTTTAGTGATATGTCTATTCAAGTCCTTAGCTCCTTTTTAAATTGGGTTAGTTGGGTTTTTTTTGTTTTTTTGTTTTGTTTTTTTGTTTTTTGTTTTGGGGTTTTAAGAGTTCTTTATTTTGGAGATTAACCCCTATGACATATATGTTTTGCTAATAGTTTCTCCCATTTGATATGGTGCCTTTTCACTCTGGGGATTGTTTCCTTTTCTATTCAAAAGCTTTCTTGTTAATGTTGTCCCACTTGTCTGTTTTTTTCTTCTGTTGTCTATGCTTTTGGTGTCAGATTCATGAAATCATTATCTAGACCAATGTCATGAAGATTTTCCACTATGTTTTCTTCCAGGAGTTTTACAGTTTCAGATCTTATGTTTAAGTCTTTAACCCATTTTGAGTTTATTTTTATATATGGTGAAAGATAAGGGTTTAATTTAATTTTGCATATATATATTTAGTTTTCTCAATACCATTTGTTGGAGAGACTGTACTTTTCCCACAGTGTATTATCAGCACCCTGTCAAAGATCAGTTGATTGTACACACATGGATTTGTTTCTGGGTCATTTATTCTGTTCTATTTCTCTGTATATCTGTTTTTATGCCGTATTACACTGTTTGGATTACTATAGCTTTGTAATATGTGTTAAAATCAGGAAATGTTATGCCTCCAGCTTCATTCTTCTCAAGATTGATTTGACTTTTCATTGATTTGGTCTTTTGTTGATCTATGTAAATTTAATTTTTTAAATTTTTTTAATGAAATCTGCTATTGTAATTTTTATAGGAATTGAATCAGTGGAAACATTTTGGTCATATGGACATTTTAACAATATTAAATCTTCTAATTCAACATCACAAATTGTCTCCCCATTTGTTTGTGTTTCCTTTCATTTCTTTAATCAATGTTTTGCATGTAAGTCTTTTACTTCCTTACATTTATTCTGAAGTATTTTATGTTTTTTGGTTGCTGTTGTAAATGAGATTATTTTCCTAATTTCCTTATCAGATGGTTTGTTGTTACTGTATATTATAGAAACATAATTGAGTTTTGTATATTGATTTTGTATCCTACAATTTTACTGAATTCATTTACTGGTTCTAACAATTTTTATGGAGTCTTTAAGGTTTTCTATATATAAGATCATGTTGTCTGCAAATAAGGACAATTTTACTTCTTTCTGATTTAGATGCCTTATATTTATTTTTCTTGCTTATTTGCTCTAGCTAGGACTTCCAATACTATGTTGAATAGAAATGGCAAAAGTAGGCATCCATGCCTTGTTCCTGATCTTAAAGAAAAAGCTTTCAGTTCTTCGCCATTGAGTATGATGCTAGCCGTGGGCTTCTCACATATGGTCTTTATTATACTGAGGTACTTCTATTCCTAGTTTGTTGAGAGTTCTTTTATTTTTTATTTTTAAAATCATGAATGGGTGTTGAATTTATCAAACACTTTTCCATTTATTGAGACGATTGTGTGATTTTCATTCTTTATTCTGCCAATGTGGTGTATCACATTTATTGATTTGCTATGTTGAATCTTCCTTGCATCCCAGGGATAAATTCCACTTGGTCATGATATGTAATCCTTTAAATATGCCATTTGTTTCAATTTGCTAGTATTGTTGAGGAGTTTTGCATGTATATTTATCTGGAATATTGGCCTGAAATCTTCTTTTTTTTTTTTTGGTGGTGTCTTTGTCTACCTTTGGCAGCAGAGTAATGTTGGCCTCATAAAATGAGTTATAGAAGTAGTCCCTCCTTTTCAATCTTTTGGAAGACTTTGAAGGGGGTTGGCATTACTTTTACTTTAAATGTTTGGTAGAATTCACCAGTGAAGAAGCCATCTGGTCCTGGGCTTATCTTTGTGGGGAGGTTTTGATTACTGAGGGTAGGAATTCTGGCAAAAGGGCTGTACTGATTTTTCTGATTGGCTTCAGTGAATCTGACTTCATTTTGGCACATAAGCCTTTCGGTTAGTTTCTGGATTTCTCATAGAGGAAATTTGTCCATGAACTGTTGCTGAACCAGTGTAGTTATAGGAGGAAGGAGGGTTCAGGCCTTCCTTCTCTGCCATTTTGCTGATGTCACTCTGAGATGACTTCTAAGATGGGGCTCACGCTGCTTTCTTAAAGCTGTGCATGTAAGCACCTGCTCTCTAAACTGCCTTTCTTTCCATGATAATAAGAAAACATCAGTATGTAGGCACTAGGAGGTATCCTGGCAAAGGGACCTGGATAGACGACAAGAAGGTTGAGTTGTACAGGTGCACTGAGTTCTTTATCTACTCATGAGACTAGAAGATATGAGAACATTGGAGAATGAGAGTCTTCATTTTAGGGCCTTGATCGGGGAACAAAGACCCATCACTTGTGGGTCTGTTTCTTCTCTTAAGGTACGCCTGTCCTGGCACTGAGCACAGAGAGCAGAGAAAAGAAACATGACCATAATACCTGAGGAGCCCAGCAACACATTTAGAAGAGGCTCACAAGAACCCAAACGACCAGAGAACAAGAACATTAAAAATAATAAGAACATTAGGATATAAAGATTTCAGTAGAGCACAAAAGGACTGTCTAGAACAGAAAGATCTGAAGACAAATTAAGTAGAAAAAGAGAGAGATAATACTTAAATAACAGGAAGTAAATTTCTCAAGCTAAATATAAGGCTGGAGACTGCTGATTGAAAGGTTTCAGCAAGTTCGGGATGAGAGAAGTCGGTCTTAGCTTGATAAATTCCTGAAGTCTAAACTTAAAAGGAAATCTTAGTCTTTCAGAAAGAAAGCACAGGTTATTCACAGAAGATGAAAGATCACAGGGGCATTAACTTTCTCTCTGCAGCACTTGAAGCAGATATGATTGAGGTGAATCATGTGAAGATTATTGAGAAAAAAAACCACAGTGCACCACGTGTCTTGTGGCAATACCTTACCGGTACTCCCCTGTCAGAGTGAAAAAAAATATTTCTGTGCATATGCAAGCACTCAAAGGATATGTCACCCACGTCTCACAACAGAGAATAACATATTTAAAAAGATCTAGCTAAATAATAAATGAAACAACTTAAAGGCTTCAGGATGGGGGAAGGATAAAAGGGAAAAAAGAATGATATATATAATTAGTTACAATATATAATTAGTTACATTTGGATGGACAATAACCGACCATTTAGGAGTGTGTAATGAAAGTGCTCAAAATAGAAGAGACATGTTTCAAGGGAACTGTTAATAATAGCCTGGTACCAAAAGTACTAAGGGAGAAAGAGGAAGTAAAATTTTCCATAGGTCTCATGTTGGTGTGTGAAAGTGGGAAGTAAAAGCATTTGGAAGGTTTCATCCTGCAGAGAAGAAAGAACAGGAGGATAATAGAAAATTTGGGTACCGGTAACTACTTGGATTCTTATCTTCATATGATGAAAGAAAAGTATGGGTCTGACTATAAATGACAAAAAGGAGGTGGCAGCTGCTAAATGAAAGAGTAGAGCTCACAAATGAATGAGGAAAACAAAAGAATTGAATAGCAACTTGAGCTAACTAATTAATACAAAGAAAATAGGGAGATATGGATGAAATAAGTAATAAACATTAAGGAAAATAGAAGTCACTGATGACTTGTTTGCTAAGTACAACGAATACTTTTCAGCTTAACACATTGCGTACGGATCACGAGAATCTTCGTTTTTTCTGAGCCATGCATTAAGGAAGGGTAACGAGAATTCTCGTTTTTACACTTGACCTTTTATTTTTTGCAAGATTTATTTAATTAATGAGGTTTGGTTGATATATAATGAGCAGATATTATCAATGGATAAATTTATGTGAGTAAGTACAAAAAATTTCATTGAAAAGTTATAAATAATATGGAAGCAATAGCATTTTAAAGAGAAGAGTTCATTTCAACGTGGTCTCATTTAAATGCCTGCCGGAACAGAGGGGTATGAGGGTTTTAAACCACGCCGTACGCAACGTGTTAAAGGTCAATCTTATTCAACCTCTTTGCCAATTTTGACATTCATCATTCTCTCTTTCTTGCATTCCTTCCTCATTTGGCTTCTACGACATTACTTTCTTCTTTCTTCTAGTTTTCCTCCTATTTTTCTGACTACTCCTGCTCAGCTTCCTTCAACTGCTCTTTAACCTCTATTCACCTTGATTGCCAGTGTTCTCCTGGGTTTTACCCTACATCTTCTGTCTGTAGATTCTCCCTTGGTGATTTCACTCATTTCCAAAGCTTCTGACCCCCACTTACCATGATGACTCCCAAACTCTGCCTGCAGCCTAGGCCTCTCTTCTGAGAATTTATGGAGGCATTTGTTACAATGATGGGAGTAAAGGGTACAACTGGCATTTTGTGCTGGAGGCAGAAATGTCCAATGTTCTGCAGTGATCAGGACAGTCCACACCACAGGGGACTGTTCCATATGACTATCAAATGTCCCACTGAATGTCTGTGAAAAACCCTGTTCATAATTATCAGGATCTAGCATCCAACATCATTTTACATGTAAACATAAAGGATTTTCAAAAATAGATAAATTTTTAAAAAGATTTATTATTTGAGAGAAGGTGAGAAAGAGAGACTGAGATAGATGGGAGGAGGGCCCAGAACAGTCTCCATAGTTGTACATCATTTATTGTGACATGGTTTTATTCCACACAGGTGGGTGTGGGGCCGTACTGGGTGGAGACCAAACTGGGGGCCTCCTGCCTGGGAGGCAAGAATCTTTGCCGCCATCCCAGTGGTTACCAGCTGCGCCACAGTTCAGTATATGAGTTTGCACTTGTCTGGGCTGGGGCTCAAGCCCCAGACTTTGCAGTTGCAAAGCAAGCACTCAACCTGCTGAGCTATCCTGGCACCCCAACACAAAGGATTTTTTTTTTTTTTTGCAATTTTAACACACATTGAATTTTTCAGGTATGCACAATTGAATGAAGGAAGTACATATTGAAGGTACAAAACTGAGTGAAGGAGAAACTGTACTGAGGGTTGTTCACTATTCTGGAGAATCATACTGTGAATGGCAAAGCAAGTTATAGTATTCAAGTAGGCCTTAGAACACATGTGAATCTGTGTAATTATATGTATTGCACTCATGGTGATTCTACACATAGGTGTAGACATTTAATTACTTATTAGGTCTTCCAGTGTAGTTGTGCACACAATTTTTCCAGGTATTGAAATACTTATTTTACAATAAAATTGCTTTTTTTGTTGTTCTTTGATTATAACACAGTAAGTGCATTATCAATTTTGTTGAAATTATGGATTTTGGAGGAGAAATTTTCTGTGTAGGCAGATTATAATTTCCATTTGAGCATAACAAAGGGAGAGTTACAAATTATCTGTTAGAAAAAGGGGCACTGGGTCTAATGTAGCTGAGAGCCACTATTCTAGGAGAGCCGGTACCTACGAAGAAACACTCATCTTGCCTGTTGGTCCCAAGCCTGGCTCCAAGGTGCCTATGTACATTAAGGAAACTGAGTCTCCGATAACCTTATCTTACACTTGGTAGAACATCAGAAAGTAAGTCTTCAGGCAACTGGCCCATGTGTCCCACTTCCTCAATGTCACTGAGATATTTCTTTGTTCAAACAAGAAATAAAAGGAGCAAGAGGCTTCATACCTACTTCCTTCTAGGAGCTTGCAGCTCTGCCTCCTCCGTGAACACCACGTGATCAGTTCCACCTGAGGGACCTCCCCCTCCACTCCTCTGATCTGCCTACAATTACTCTACCTCAACTTCTTTTCATGAGTTCATTTCTCTTCTCCTCAAATGGACTGTGAATTCCTTGAGAGTAGAGACTGATGTGTCCTATGTCCTAAGGTGCTCATTAAGAATGTGAACAAAGTGGCCAGAACATGGAAACAACCAAAATGCCCTTCGATAGATGACTGGATAAAGAAGATGTGGTACATTTACACAATGGAATACTACTCAGCGATAAGAAATGATGAAATACAGTCATTTCTGGCAACATGGATGGACCTAGAGACCATCTTATTGAGCGAAATAAGTCAGACTGAAAGAATCCGGAAACATATGACCTCACTTATAGGTGGAATATAAAACTGAAAGTACCAAAACACAGAGTCCTATGGACACACTCAATAGCTGGGTGATTGCCTGAGGGAAGGGGAGGAGGGGGGAGGGAGAGAGGGAGGGGAGG
>PVKE010017815.1:0-30277 GCA_004027555.1 Craseonycteris thonglongyai
CCCCACAACCAATTTTAATTATTACATATGGGTTGGCTGACAACTATGCCAATTGTTTTGTTTCATTTTGTGGGAGGCAGCAAAAGTTATATGCAGAGACTGATGTCTATCTTTGGCAACAATTTATTTAGCACAAGTTTGCTGTGGTTATAATAATTTTATAAGCCAATAGCATACAGGATAATAAACCAAAGAATGAAATAATATATTTTAAAAAAACACGACAGATCACACTATTGTTTCAGGCAAGGGGAGATGAGAGAAATTAAGTCCAAATTTTAACATAGGTGTACCGTTTTATAAGAGCAGGCCCTGGGGAGGAGAATATGTCCTGTTGCCAGAGCAAACATGAAAGTCCCGTTGCTAGAGCACGTTGCTAGGGATCACAGGCTGTAGTGTTGCTTGGTGAGCTGATCTCTTTCCTTAGGCCCCTTGGGAGGTGTCTCACCACCGTCTACAAGGACACTCAAATAGTCCTCACAGACTCTGTTATCTAATAGTCTAAATATCCCTTGCCATTGTCTGCTCTCCACAAACTCTTCTCTGTAAGCCCCCAGCAGGGCCCCCTCAGCAGCTGGGCTGCTGACTGCTTTATCAAGGACAACAGATGTAGAATGATGACAACCTTACACAACTTACAACTTACTTCATACTTATATCAAAGCAACTTTTTTCTTTGCCATAAACAAGTGGATTAAAACTTCACTTAAGTCATAAACAAGTAGATTTTAAAATCACTTTAGGGAAGCAGGGTTGGCTCAGTAGGTTAGGTGCTCACTTTGCAGCCCCGGGGACTGAGGATCAAATCCCGGCCCGTGCGGACCCATATGCTGAACTGGGGAGTGCCCCCAGTTCAGTTCTCACCGGGGTGAGACCCCCACCCAGTTCCTGCCCTGTGCAGCCCCGCGCCCACCTGTGGAATGAAACTATGTGGAAAAACCGATGATGTGCAACTATGGAGACTGTTCTGGGCCCTCCCCCTTCTCTCTGTCTCTGACTCTGTATCTCTCTCTGTCAAAAACAATAAATCAATCTTTAAAATCACATTAAACAAATACACAACCATTTAGCTAGAATATTTGTTTTGTGGGGGTTTTTTTTTATTAAAATAAGCTGAGTTATGCAGAGTATATTTTTTTCAAAAATAAATATGGGGAGGCCAGGATAGATCAGCAGTTCAGCACTTGTCTTGCAATTACAAGGTCTAGGGTTCAATTACCGGCCCTGGCCCATGCAACCCCATATGCTGAACTGCTGTGAGACTGGTAACCACTTGGATGGCACCTTGGCAAAGATTCTCACCTCCCATGCAGGAGGCCCCAGTTTGGTCCCCGCCTTGAGCATTCCCATATCCACCTGTGTGGAATGAAACCATGTCACAATTAATGATGTACAACTCTGGAGATTGCTGTGGGCCCTCCCCTCCTTCTATTTCTCTCACACACACATACCTTCTCTCAAAACAATAAATCTTTAAAAATATATTTGTATAACTATTTTAATTGCAGTGTAATAAAAGAAATGATTAAGGAAATTAGAAATAGTTCAGCAATAAGAGACTTGATAAAATTTATAACAAAGACCTTAATCTGGAGAGTCTGCTCTGGAGAATAACTGTTCTGCAGTTTATTTTTATATATTTAGTACATGACAGGAAGAATCACTTGCATAATTTATTGTTTCTTGTGGGGACATACCATCCAAATGTGTAGAGAATTTTTGTAAGAGTTTCAGTTAAACAGGTCACATGCTGGGGAGCAAGACCTCAAATGCTCTGACAGAATAATTGTTTTTGCAGTTTCTTTTATGCATTTGAAGTTAAGGAGAGAAGGTTACATAGAGGTAGGGGGAAAGCAAGTCAGAGATCAAACACATCTAAGATATGTCATGTGTTTCTTAAGCCCTTGAAAACATTGATGTTTCTGAGATGCACACAGATTTAATTTGCTTTGAGTGCACTTATAATGCAAATATTATCAAGAAATAACTATATATATTCAGTGTTAAAGTGTGAACTGTAGAAATAATCCCTTTAAGATGTCTGTTCTGAATTTGTACAAAAGTGACACTGAAAGCCAAATGGGGATTTGAATGAAAACAGCAAGACTGACATTCAACAAATTTGCATGGATGACTATTCAACAGAAGATTCAAATTCAAGTGAAGGTAGCCCTATCCAACTATAAGGTTCATAAACATGCAAGACCTAGATCTATATCAAGCAGTGATGACTGTGATTCAGGAGATGAAGAATGGAATTGGGAAGAAAATATTCCAAATATAAAACCATTCACCCAAATTGTTGCTATAAACACTTCAGTTTTGCAAAGACTAGGAGTAAATTTTATGCCTCTTTGTGTTTTGAAACAAGTACTGATTTTTATTTATTTATTTATTGTTAATGATCACAGTAGAAGCAAATATGCAAGTCAAAAGATAAAGGACCAGAACTCTGAAAAGGATTAGTGGTTTCTAGTAACAAGTGATGAAATGAAAGCATACTTTTCATTATAGATCATAATGTCACAAGCATGAAATGTAAAATAGACATGCACTGGTCAAAAAGAGCAATATTTAGAAACACCGATATTTTCAAAAACTGTACCTCACAATGTTTTTTTGGCTATATCACATTTTCTTTACTTTGTAGATAATGAGACTGTATGTAAAGAAGACAGAATAGGAAAAGTACAAAGTATAGTTGACTGTCTGAATAAGTTTGAACAATTATACACTACAGATGAAGATGTCTCCCTAAAACAAGTCACTGATGAAATTAAAGGACAGCTGGGGTACGTAGAATTTATAGCTACCAAACGTGCCAGATTTGGAATCAAAGTTTACAAGTTATGTGAATCCAATACTGGATATTGCACTTGCAAAGCTTAAGTTGAAAAATAAATCGTATTTTTTACTCACATAGAATTCCACTTAATTCATATGTCAAAGTGTTTAATAAGATTCTGTGCTCTCTTGAGAGTGGTTACTGCTTATTTCAATGGTGTGTTAACCTAGATGTGCATATACAATGCACAGGGCTTCCTTATGGCAAAAATAAACCTTTTTTAAAAAAGTTATATGTCTGGGGCATGACTACCCACCATGACCTGCCCAGTTAGGAATTTATGATCGGAACACCCTTTGAGATTGTTTTCCATAGATCCCCCTTTTTCATCTACACTTGAACTGTTTACTTCCCTCTTTTACTCTTTACTTCTTTGGTTGAATTCCAGTAAGTTTAAATGCACATATGGGGGATGCCAGGATGGCTCAGTGGGTTAAGAGCTCACTTTGCAGCCCCTGGGGTCCAAGGATCAAATTGCGGACCCATATGCTGAACTACCCCCAATTCAGCAGTTCAGTTCTTACCACGGCAAGCTTCCCATGTGGGAGGCTCCCAATTCGGCCCCAAGCTTGTGGGGGTGTACCTCCCATGCAGGAGAGGCCCCCACCCACCTGTGTGCAATGAAACTATGTCAAAAACTGATGATGTACAACTATGGACACTGCTCTGGGCCCTCCCCCTTCTGTCTCTGTCAAAAACAATCGATCTTTAAAAAAGGAATAAATGTACATATGATGCAAAACAGTAAACCTAGCAGTGGTTGCCTCTGGGAAAGGAAATGTGATTCTAATGTGAGGAAAAAATCCACAATATGTCTTTTTAAGTTATTCACTATGTCCTTATAGTTTTTACTACTTACTAATCCTCCTATTTTGATAGTTCCTGTGAAGATACCTATTGACTTTTTAAAGGTAATGAAATTATTATCCACTTTTTTTATGGTGAAAACAAAAACAGAAGAATTGAAAGAATAGTACAGTGAACAACGACAACTTCCATCTTTTTTTTAGGTCAATATTTAATTTTTAACTTTAATGTACAAATAAACAACTTCCATCTTGACTCAACAATTTTATTACTTTTGTCCTCTTTGCTTTATATCTATATGTGTATATTTATAAATATTTTGTTACAAAAGCATTTGAAATAAGTTGCCAACACTATACGTCATGCCTAAATACTTCAGCACACATGTCCTGAGAATACGTGGGTTTGCGTGTATGTGTTTGTGTGCGTTTTGTTTTGTTTAATTCTAATAAAGTTTTGGGCAGTGAAACATCTATTCTGGCAGTGGCACAGTACATAAATTATGTTCTTCAGTGATAGGTAGAATTCCATTGCTCATCTAGACTTTTGGTCAAATACTGTATGTAATAAGATTGATTCCTAACATTTGTCTAGTGCTTAACAACTCACACTTTCTCCTGTCTTGACTCATTAAACTATACAACATTCCTTTGCAATCAAATGTTGTCTCCTAAATCTGTATTTAAGTAAGCTGAAGCTGAGAGAAGATAATAAATTGCCTTAGAACATTCAAATAGTGAGGAAGTCAGAGCCTAACTCCAAGCTTCCTGACACTATGTCTTCTGTTTTTTCTACCAGAGCAGCTGTTAAACTGATTTCAGAACTCCTTTATATTCCTAACAATTATTGAGGATTCCAAAGAGCTTTCATGTTTATGAGTTATATCTACTGATTACTGTATTAGAAATTAAAAATATAAAAGTTTTTAAATATCTCTTTTGGGGAAGCTGGGATGGCTCAGCAGGTTAAGTGCTTCCTTTGCAGCCCCGGAGCCCGAGGACTGAATCCCGGCCGCGGCCCATGCGGACCCATATGCTGAACTGGGGTGTGCCCCCAGTTTAGTTCTTGCGGGGACCTATGTGGGAGGCTCCTGGCCCAGTTCCTGCCCTGCATAGCCCCGTGCCCACCTGTGGAGTGACACTATATGGAAAGCTAATCCTTTCAACTATGGAGACTGCTCTGGGCCCTCCCGCTTCTCTCTGTCTCTGTCTGTCAAAAAACAATAAAAATAAAACTTTAAAAAAATAAATAAATAAAACTTTAAAATATTTCTTTTAAAATAACAAAATAGACATATTACATGTTAACACAAATAACAATTTTTATGAAAAAACAGCTGTAATTTCTAAAACAAAAATGCTTTATTAATAAGAGTGGCATTATTTTACATTTTTTGCAAGTCTCTTTATTTTCTGACTTAATAGATAGCTGGATTTTCAGAACTACATTGCATTGTGATTCAATTGGTATCACAAGCCTCTGGAAAAGTTCACTGTACATTAGGGAAGGCATAAGAGTAGAAAAGGTTAATTAGATATTAGTATTATGAAAATAGTTTTGACCTCATAGACCCACCAGAAGGGTCTTAGAGACTCCCAGGGATCTTTCAGGCCACACATTCTGAGAACCTCTGTATTAGGACATGTGCTAAATGATTATGAAATAATAAGTTATTACAATACCGTATTTTCCGGCATATAAGACAACCGGGAGTATAAGATGACCCCCTAATTTTACATTTAAAACATAGGTCTAGGCCTATATTCGCTGTATAAGACTACAGCCTCGGAAGTGGGGGGTAGTCTTATACAGCGAATATAGGCCTAAACCTATGTTTTAACTGTAAAATTAGGGAGTCATCTTATACACCGGAAAATACGGTGTTAAAATTCCTGAAATGACATCCTTAGAAAAAGAGGCTTATAATCAAAGTGCATTATAAAGCCACGGTCATTAAAGTAGGTGGTAGGTTTCTGAGTTCCATATTACAGTAGACGCTCAGTTAATCAGCATTCATGGTGATTGGTAGATGCTGAATAAATGCAGTTTCTGGTTGCTTGAGAGTTACTACTAAAAATAGGTGTAACTAATACTATACCCCACACTATACCATAAACTCTGTATTGCTTTGATATTAATATTGAAATACAGCAATTAAAAGCAAATTAAGAAAATAGACAAATTTAATGTTTTATTATAAAAACAGCTTTGTGAATACAGTGTGCAATTTTAGTTAAATGGAACTTAGTGAACTTCACTAACATACGTTTTTTAAAACAAATATCAGCTTGCTTTGAGGCCCTACACCTCTCACACAACGTCAGATTGTACATGATGTGCAGCTGTATAACATGCTAAGAAGGGTTGCTATTCTGCAAAAGCTATTACAGTTTCAAATGCTGCAGTAACTCTTTGCCAGGATATTTCTTTCAACTCACACCCACTGTCATCACTGTCCTCCTCTGCAGCATTCATTTTTCCATGAATCACAACAGCTTCTATGATGTCTTCTGTATGAAGCACATGGGTTACCGGAATAGCTTCATTTACAGCAAGCTAGTTGTAGCGTTCATCTCAAGACAAATTCATTTTGTCATTAGCAGAGTCAACTAACCCGCAGATTTCATCATAAACTCTGCTATTGGCATCTACACTATTCACTGTGCTTACTCATGCCACAGTGCACCAAGTTTAAAGTTACATTTCTGCTATACATTGATTTTAATTTCTATTTAAAATATTATTCAATTTTTTGGCCAGTCGTTTGAGAGTGCTGGTTGCTTGGGTTCCAGTTAACAGAGAGTCTACTGTGTTAACACAGACTCAGATTATCTTCCCCCAAATATTTAGTAATTACAAATGGAAAAATAAGAAGTTCACAGTGGAAAATCCAGGCAGGTGATTTCTTAGCCAAGTCACCAAGGTTACCATCGCCGGTAGCATTTACTGACATCACATACCCCTGATGTGACGTAATGAGGATACATGAGCACATCTTCTCTGTGGCATCCTTCCCATTAGTGCATAATGTCAATCTAATCATGAAAAATAAAAAAACAAAAAACGACCCCCAAAAACACCCAAATTGAGGAACACTCTACAAAATAATTGACCGTTATGTTTCCAGAGTGTCATGGTCATGAAAGACAAAAGACTAAGGAGCTGTCAAAGATGAGAAGAAATCAAGGAGACATGACAACTAAATATGAAGTGAGATTCTAAATGGAATCCTCAAACAAAAACTGCATTAGTGGAAATAGTTGTGATTCAAGTGATTTCTTAGTTTTGAAATATGTGATATAAGACGTTAATATAAGTGGAAGTTAGGTGAAGGGTATAACTTTCTGTAATATTTTTGCAATTCTTCTGTAAATCTATAATTAGCTCAAAATAAAAAAGTCGTAGAACAATGTGAGATATCCTGCCACACATTACAATGTATCCATATATGTACATATAAAACTTGCCTATATAGACAGATGCAAAACCTCTGAGTAGAGACTGGATGATTAAGGGACAGGAATGGGAGGAAGATTTACATTTCTCCACATACCCATTTGTATCTCTTGAATTTTCTACTATGTGCATGCTTTCTATATTTTTAAAACTAAAAGTGTAAGTAGAAGGTATGTGAAGTTGAAGAAGTAATGAGTGCGTTGCAAGATTTTACTATTAAAAGGTAGTCTAATGACTGGCTCAGGTTTCAAAAACCTGGACTATGAAATGAAGTTCCTTCTCCTTCCAGAATCTATCAGTCAACAATATAATCTGGGATGCTTTATGTTCCTTTTGGAGCCTTAAAAATTATTAAAACTGGGGATGCCTGGGATGGCTCAGCGAGTTGAGCACTCACCTTACAGCCCCAGAGTCTGAGAATCGAATCCCGGCCCCGGCCCCCACGGACCCATGTGCTAAACTGGGGTGTGCTTCAGTTTCTGCCCCACGTGGCTTCCGCCCACCTATGTGGAATGAAACTATGTCAAAAACTGACAACAGGGAAGCTGGGATGGCTCAGCGGGTTAACCGCTCGCTTTGCAGCCCCGGAGACCAAGAATCAAATCCTGGCTCTGGCCCATGCAGACCCATATGAATTATTAAACCGGGGTGTGCCCCAGTTTAGTTCTTGCCGGAGCCTACGCAGGAGGCTCCGGGCCCAGTTCCTGCCCTGCACAGCCCCGCACCAACCTGTGGAGTGAAACTATATGGAAAAATAATGCTGTCAACTATGGAGACTGCTCTGGGCCCTCCCCCTTCTCTCTGTCTCTCTGTCTGTCTCTCGGGGGGAAAAAAAAAACCTGACAACATACAATTATGGAGATTGCTTGTGTCCTCCCCCTTCTCTCTCTGTCTCTCAGTCAAAAACAATAAAAATAAATTTTTTTTTAATTATTGAAACCCAAATAAAGTATAAACATATTTCCTAGCAATATTATTGCAACTCTGAGAATATATAACAAATTATGTGTCCCACTCAAGTTATTAAAATAAGTATAGAAATAATGAAGGAACTATTTAAAGGAACTATTTAAAGTCATGCTATTAGCACTTTTTAACTGGTTTTGATGAAACCATTATAATCTATTTTTTATTCATTATAATGATAAAGGGTCAATGTAGTATAAGAGAGTAGATTCCAATCCCAATTCTGCCACTCCCTGGCTGGGTGACCACAGGCAAGTTTCTTAGTTTCTCTGTATCTCAGTTGCAAGGGAATAATCAGAGGAACTAGTTCATGGGTTTTTAATATTAAATAAGAACACAAATCTAAAGCAGAACAGGATGTTCTTTAGCTCTCAAATGTTAGAAAATCTACTTTTAAATGTTCTAGCAACTTTTAAAAGTTTTTAACATTTAAGAGAATCTATTAGATTTGGGACAATTAAATGTTACCACTTCCATTCAGTATACACAAGCATTTAAAAACTTGAGTAAATTATACTTGTTAAATACATAGGATTTGGTTTATTAGTTATGAAAGAAATATGTAAGTATTCAGTGCTTTTCAGTAGAGAAATGTCCATAGTCATAGATTAAGTAATCAGAGATCAAATAAGGTAGAAATGAGTAGTCTTTCTCTAGGCAGAATGACTCTCTGCACAAAGCTTCCAGAATCCTCACCTTTTTGGCAACCCATTACATATGCTCCTCTTCCTACCAGAAGCTGGTACCTCCACCAGAGCTCTGGGTTCTTTCCCTATTGCTTTCACAAGGGCTTCAAGGCCTCTATTATCCCCATCAGATTGTTAACCTCTCTCTCCCACTGTATCATCCCTTTTCTACAGCAAGTGAGAAGCTCACACTTGACCCAAAGCCCTCTGTTGTCAACCATTTTTTTTTTAAAGTGTTCACCCCAGCATTCTTTTTTTTTTTTAATATATTTTTATTTATTTATTTATTTTGACAGAGACAGAGAGAGAGAGATACAGAGACAGAGAGAGAACTGAACTGGGGGAGCTCCCCAGTTCAGCATATGGTTCCGCACGGGCCAGGGCCGGGATTCGATCCTCGGTCCCTGGCGCTGCAAAGTGAACGCTTAACCCACTGAGCCATCCCGGCTTCCCCGTCAACCATTTCTTTGTTCCCCACCTCAACGAAAATTATCCAGGTTTGACCATTCAGGAATATCTGTTCTGCTTACCAATAAAGGCCACCAGACCTACTCTATGGGAGTATGCATCTTCATGTAAGTTCTGCAACTCCCTCCAAACTGGCTGCAACTGAAATGTTCCTGCAAAAGCAAGCAGAGAGCTCTGTGTACACAGACCAAAGGCAACTCTTTGCTCTCGTCTGACCCAACTGCTGGGCAGCCTTCCCCACAACAGGCAACTTTCTCCCTGAAGCTCTCCACTCTTATGGTAGGAGCCCAGGCAAAATGGAGAGCTTGATTACACACACGTTAATGGAGCCTTAGCCTCCTGATCTCCAGGCCAGCACTACCGCAAGCACTGTCATCCCTGTTCCCAATGTCCTCCGAACAAGGGACTGCAGACAGGCCCTAGCCTTAAACAGAGCGTCCTGAGGCCATTGCTGCCCTCTGGCCCAAGCTCTAGCTAAAAAGAGAGCAGCTGGTCCAGTGAGTGCTTAGTGGCAATGACCCTACAGCAGTGGTTTTCACACTGTGGCAGGCATCAGACTGGGGGAGGGGGGCTTGCTAAAACCCAGGTTACTGTACCCCATCCCCAGTTTCTGAATCTGTGGCTCTGGGGCAGGCGCTAGAGTTTGCATTTTTAGCAAGTTCCCAGGTGATGCTGATTCTGCACTTCAAAATCTGAGGTCCTAAGTGTATATAAGTGATGGGGCAGGCCAACAATAGCGATTTTGGCATTGGAGGATCCCCTAAACCACCCTATGGACTCCCTGGGACTTCTACTCATACAAGACACAGACACCCTAGATTTCCCACGTTTGGGGCTGGCCATAAACCCTTCCCCACTGCATCTCACTCTTCCCACTCTGGGAACAAGATGCTACTGGCAGGACTTCCAAGGGTGGAGATCCAAGCTCACTCACCAAATAATACTGGATGTAAACTATCTCTGAGTTAGAATGGTCATCTAATAGCAATTTCAGGCTTTGGAGCGACATCCGGCCTGCAGCTGCGGGAAAGGGAGTGTGGCACAGTCCTCCTATAGCAGCACCTCAGGCCACACCTTCTGTATGGGATCACAGGACAGGCGCCTGACGCGACAATCCTGCCAGCGGAATCACCAACGCTGGCTCCATTTCCCCTTTCCTCTCCAGACATGTCCAACCTGCAGCCCAGGGTAGTTTTCAATAAGGTCATTACAAATTCTTCAAACATGAGGTTTTTTTTATTTCATCAGCTATTGTTAGTGTATTTTATGTGTGGCCCAAGACAATTCTTCCAATATGGCCCAGGGAAGCCAAAAGGTTGGACACTGCTGCGTGTCCCCATGGCTGCGCACTTCCCGCTGTCTCGGGGACGCTATAAGCCACCGCATGTACCATTTAATTGCCCTCTCTGCAGTCTGAAGGCACAAAACACACCCCAGGACCACCAGGCTCTGAGTTTGCGAGGTTCCCTGGCCCAGTGCATGGGGACACTGAGGGACAGGTTTGTTGGGTGCCAAGCAGAGGGGTCTGTAAATGGGGTTGAGGCGAAAGCCTCCACGTTTTCTAGAAGGCCCGTCCCTCCAGGTCTGCATTCTCCCGCAGCCACAGAAACCACACCTGCTTTCCTACATTCCTGCTTTCCAGGGGGGGAGGGAGGGGCAGCACTGTGCCGGGAGCCTGGCCATGGGACTTAAAGCAATGTACACTGAAAGCCCTCAGCAGGCTGTTGGCTTAAATTGTAACCTCCTGCAAGAAAACAGGCTCCTGAGTTATCCAACAACTTGTTTGAAGAGGAAAACTTGTACTTGGATCTAAGATTCAGGGGCTCCATGGTCTGAGCCGTCAGTCCAAGATACCAAAATTCCCCTTTTTGGGCATTCTATTTTAGACTCAAACTTAACGCCGGCAGTAGGGTGAACCCAGAACTGACACCAGGACAAAGGGGGTCCCCTGGAACCAGCAAGGCAGGTGGGCCCCACCCTTGGTGAGGCTTTCCCTGACCCTCACCCCTGCCCCCCAGCCCCTCATCCGTTCTGGGTATGTGCAACTCCAAACTTCCAGCCCAGTGAGGCGTGGCTTCCCTCACTTCTCCGACCCCTGGGGAAGAGAAATAACTTTACAATGGAGAATCCTGACAAACAATATTTCAGCCAGGTGATCAAGGTCAAAATAAAAAGTCTTAAGTCATGTTGATAATATATACCTTTAGTGGAAAAGCCGGGATGGCTCAGAGGGTTAAGCACTCGCTTTGCAACCCCAGGGACTGAGGATCGAGTCCTGGCCCTGGCCCATGCGGCCCCATATGCTGAGCTGAGGTGTGCTTCCCATGTGGGAGGCCCCAGTTCCGTTCTAGCCTCCCCCGACCCTCCTGGTCCCTGGCTTGATGGGGCATGCCTCCCATGCGAGAGGTCCCCCCCCCTCTGGTTTCGCCCTGACAGGTTCCGCCCAGTGCAGCACCGCCCACAAAGTTGGGTTCCGGCCCTGCAGGTTCCCGCCCTGCACAGCCCCGCCCATCTGCGTGGACAGAAACCATGTCGAAAATTGATGACGTACAATTATGGAGACTGCTCGAGCCCGCCCCCTTCTCTCTGTTTAAAAATAAATAAATCTTAAAAATTAAAAAGGATATACATATACCTTTGGCATATGGCACGTGATGAAACTGGCACTTGACCGCTCCCCTCATGGCTGGTTCCTGCTACAGCTGCCAGGGGTGGGCTTACGCCTGCTGTGGTGTCAGCAGCGAGGGAAGTGGAAGGGTGGGTGCTGGGCGGTGTGTCGTCCGGATCTCCTCCAGCAGTTATCATGGCAGAACCAAGCCGCTCGCCCTCCCACTGTCCAGCAGCCCCAGCCAGGGGCTGGGCTCCCGCCCCCATGATGCAGGCTGCGGGCAGCCCGTCAGCAGGAGCGCATAAGAACTTCAGGAAGTTATTGCCAGAGGAGCTACTGTGCTTCCGGCTTCCCTAGGCAAAGCCAGGCAAGAACGTGCGGCAGGCAACAATGTGGATCAACTTGGGAAAATGTCAGAGCAGTATGGCTGAACTATTAAAAGAAATTCAAGCCATGAGTCAGCGCAGCCATCCCAACGTAGTGACTTATTACACTTCTTTTGTGGTAAAAGATGGACTTTGGCTGCTTATGAAAGTACTAAGTGGAGGTTCAATGTTGAATATCATAAAAATACATTATCAACTCAAGAGAACATAAGAATGACATTCTGGAATGAGGCAGTAATAGCAACAATTCTTAAAGAGGTTTAGGAAGGCTTGGGCTATCTACACAGAGATGGTCAGATTCACAGGGATTTGAAAGCTGGTAATATTCTTCTGGGTGACAACTGCGGTGCAAGGAGCAGATCTGGGAGAAGGTGCATTTTTAGTAACAGGGGATGATATTACCCAGAATAAAATAAAAAGTTTGATGGCACGTCATGATAGATGGCCCCTGAAGTCATGGAACAGATAAGAGGCTATGATTTCAAGGCTGAAATGTGGAGTTTCGGGATAACTGCCATTGAATTAGCACAGGAGCAGTGACTTATCACAAATATCCTCCTGTGAAAGTGTTAATGTTGACTTTGCAAAATGATCCACTCACCCACTTAGAAACAGGAGTAGAGGATATGGAAATAATGAAAAAGTTACTGCAGTCCTTTAGAAAATTACTTTAACTGTGTGTGTCTTCACAAAGATCCTTCCAAAAGACCCACAGTAGCAGAACTTTTAAAATGCAAATTCCACTAAGCCCAGAACAGAGTACCAATTGAGAAGCTGCTTAAAGAACACCAGACATAGCTCAAAGAGCCAAAAAGCTAGAGGAGTTCCTGTGTCAAGTGGTCACCTTCAAAAAACTAAAGACCTTGCCTAGGAGTGAAGTGACACAGGATGAATGAAAAAAGTGAAGAGGGGAAAGCTGCTTTTTCTCAAGAAATGTCACAAAAGTGGGAAGCCGGATGGCTCAGTGGGTTAAGCACTCCCTTTGCAGCCTTGGGAACAAAGGATCAAATCCCTGCCCTAGCCTGTGCGGACCCATATGCTGAACTGGGGTGTGCTTCCCATGGGGAAAGCTCCCAGTTCAGTTCTCACCCCCACCCCCGGTTTGGCCCTTGGCTTGAGGGGGTGTGCCTCCCATGCAGGAGGCCCCCAGCCCAGTTCCTGCCCTGTGTGGCCACACAGGGCCCCCACCCACCTATGTGGAACAAAACCATGTCGAAAACGTCAGACACACGAACACACACACACAAAAACCAATTGTCTCTGGATAAAGTTGTGGAGAGACAGGTAATCTTATATATTGTTGCTAGGTGTGAAATTATTTCAGCCCCTTAGGAAGGCAAGTTGGTAATATCTACAAAATGATATGCTTTTCCTCTTTAGACCAGCATTCTCCCTCTGGGAATTTAGCCGTCTCTTGATGGTCATGCCATGTCTCTTGCAGAAAACAGCTCATTGTTAGTTCTCTACCATTATTAGTCAATCTCCTTAAGAGTCAACACTGGTTACTACTATGTGTGTGATGCCTATTCTAAGTATCCTACATATATTAACAGCTAAACCTCACTTCATATAGGGTCAGATGCTATTATCTTCAATTTGGAGACTGAGGGGGTTCAACAATTTAGTCATAGGGCCAGAAACTTCCTTCTGGTTTTGAACTATCAAGGAGTCTATACTATGGAAAACTGTAGTCCCCATTCAACCATCAAGAGTGAGCCTCACCTATGGTAATGACTTCATCTACCCCCAATTCCACTTACCTCTTGAGGACCTAGTGCAGGCATTCTGTAAGTGTGGTGAAGAATCCCAGAGACCCATTCAAGGGGTCTGTGAGGTTCTCCTTTTCCACATCCATCTGTAAGGCTGAATTTCCTTCAAACTCCAACCTAATTAACCTTCTGCAGAATTAATGTAGATAAGTACCTGGCTAGCAGTCATCTATTAAGTTTACAAGGATATAAAACCGCTACACTGAGAAGGTACTGGAGCTTCTGTATTTGTTTTAGAGGATAATTGTTTTTCATTTTATACATGTTATGCTAACCTATTATAGGGTTATTATTTTTAAGAGTCGAGGTCAGTCCCAGACAATATCACCATCTCCCCTAGACTGACTGGTTTTTTCATCAGAGCTCCATCTAATAACTTGGCTTCCAGACCACTACCCCCCACCTCCCCGACCCCCTCCCCCTCCACACACACACTTTTTTTTTTTTTTTTTTTACACCTTAGCCAAGTGTGCTCTTGTATCTCTACACCTAGCTTTGGGAGTTTCCATTAAGGGTTAAGTACAAGGTCCACCTTGGCTGTGATGTTATCCCCAATACTTCAACCACACATCAAGAAACTATTTAAAATTTTATTCTTTAATTAGCAACCTTTAGGGAAAAGTGACATTAGGACTCACAGGCAAAGGCAGAAACCCCAAACCAGCTGTTTCCCCTTGTCAAATTGGAGCAGGGTTTAAACAAAGCCAAACACACTCCAGCTCTGGCCACAGCTATTCTTCACATCCTGGTCCTAAGTACGTTGGTTGCAAATTGGCTTCACTTCATCCAAGGGCCAAGCTCGAGGGCACTCATGGCCTCCTCAAGTCTGAGCATTCCTGCAGGAGAAAGTAACAATAGGGGTGCATGAGGAGAAACAATTAAGAACCTGGACAATTCTGAGCCTCTTTCAAAGTTCTTTTTTGGGGCTTCCTGGCCAAGCATTCTGGTTCTAGGATTCTGGAGACTCTCAGAACATTGGGCCACTGGGCCCATTCCAACATTCTCCAAGAAGCTGGGGGGTGGGAGGTAGGAATGGGTTGAGATCTCAGATAACCCTGCCCTATGAGCCAGGCCCAGGAAACCTCTCATAGTCTTACTCTAGAGTCCCTAGGACCAACCGACAGTACTACCGAAGGAGTCTCAGGCACAATCCAGACACCAAGGGGACCCCTGATGATGCCTGAGATGTGTGGGTGGCGGCTGCCACATGGGAGAGGGAGAGGTGAGAAGATGGGCAGAAGAAGGGGTGACGCTGTCCACGCCCACCTCAGAGCACCTCCTAACCGGCCTCTCACCTCGCTCCTGTCTCAGACGGTGCCTCTCAGCCATGGACTGGAGCATCCACTTGGTCCGGAGCTTGTACAAGTAACTGCCGTAAATCACGACCTCCGTGAGGTCCGAGGATTCCAGAAACTTCAGCTCGAGCATGACTTTGCTCACTTGCTCGATGTACGGGATTCGAGATCCGTCTGGACCTGTTTGGGGAAGATGAGCATTCCAGCCCCCAGAGGCCGAGACGCCCAAGTCGAGGCACCCAAGTCAGGGCTGGACTCACTCACCAAACATGGCTCCCAGCAGCCGCGTCGGGACCTGGAACACCTCAGGATCTTTCAAGTCGTCAGGGACTTTCACCCACGGTGGGATATCTTTCCGTTTGGGCAGCGATCCCATTTTGAGCGCCTCAAAACCAAAAGCACGCTCCGACTCAGGTGAGGCCGAACAGAGTCGCGCCCAGCTTTGCCTCGCGCGCGAAAATTGAACACTGGGGTGAGCCAGTCCACAAGCCCCTCCCCTCGAAAGCCCCGCCCCACCCTGGCCGCCCAATCCGGTGCTCACAACGCTCCACCCGGCTCGCCTTGGGCCTGCACTCTGGGTTTGTGGTGGCTTGGACAGCTTTACCCTTTCCGAGCCCTGGTAGGCCCAGCTGTTTCGAGTTCACGAGGGTTTCCACCTGCATTGACTCGTTTCTTCCGCACCAGGATGCTTGGGCCTTGGGAATGCATGGGGCAAAGGCACCGGCCACTCTTCCTGTAGGAACCAGTAGTGCGGCCTGAACCCTGGAAAGTGGAACTCCCTGTTTGAGGGTGCAAACCACCCAGGAGCTGCCAAATCTAGTTCCTACCTTCCATGTTCCAAAAGAGGGTCTGTTTCTTCTTCCCCTAAAAGGGCTGGACCCAGTGCTTTATATCGCTGGTGACCCCTGCAGCTTCTGGAGGTGCGGGAGTAATTAATTTCTGCCATTTAACAAAGAGGAAAACATGATTTGAAAATTCATTATCTTCAAGGGACATGAAGGGGGCTCTAAAGTGCCCCCATGGTTCTAGTTCCTTGAAGCCCCCAAATCTGGAACTTTTGACTCAATCTTGACTTTGAAGCTCAGCTGTGCCCTGTCTGGCCACTCCAGCCCAAACTCTGTGATCCAGGCTTCTGGCTCTAAATAAATTTGTTTTATTCATTAAAAAACATATTGCTTGAAGTGATGCACTAGATTCATTTGATGAAAGTATGATTTCAATGTTTTATATAGCTTCATAGATGGAGGTAAAGCTTTTCCCAAGACCACGTTATGGTAACAGTTGAATACCCCCTCAGCTGGCTATTATGACCACTTCTCAGGGCAGATTTCATCACATTCAAAAACTGGATTCTTTTGCAACCACCGGTGGAATCAATTTCAATGATAAATGGCTAAAACTCTCAAATGAAGGTTATTAAGAAACTGGATACTCAAAAGTTCTGGGGAAGCCAGGATGGCTCAGTGGGTTAAGTGCTCACTTTGCAGCCCCGGGGACTGAGGATCAAATCCTGGCCCCGGCCCGTGTGGACCCATATGCTGAACTGGGGAGTGCCCCCAGTTCGGTTCTCTCCGGGGTGAGACCCCAGCCCAGTTCCTGCCCTGTGTAGCTCCACTCCCACCTGTGGAATGAAACTATGTGGAAAAACCAATGATGTGCAACTATGGAGACTGTTCTGGGCCCTCCCCCTTCTCTCTTTCTCTGTCTCTGTATCTCTCTGTCAAAAACAATAAAAATAAATCTTAAAACATAAAAGTTCTGGAAGTCCTAATTCACAAATTATAAACTACAAAGGAGAAAATGTTTCTTAGTTCTACTTTTATTATTATTTATTTTATTGTTTGAGAGAAGGTGGGGAGTGGGCTGAGCAGTCTCTAGTTGCACATCATTAGTTGTGACATGGTTTCATTCCACACAGGTGGATGTGGGGTCTCTCGGGGCCTGAACTGAAATGCACAACTGCCACATAGGAGGTGAGAACCTTTGTCCCCATCCCTGTGGTTACCAGTTGTGTAGGAGCCCAGCACATGGATTTGCACAGCAGGGGCTGGGATCCCTGGACATCACAGTTGCAAAGCAAGTGCTCAACCTGTTGAGCTATACTGGCGTCTCAAAAAATGTTTCTCTAAAATAGAGGTTTGAGGAAGTCCGGAGGGCTCGGTGGGGTAAGCGCTTGCTTTGCAACTCCGGGGTCCGAGGATTGAGCAGCCCATCTGTGTGAACCTATATGCTGAACTGGGGTGTGCTTCTCATGCAGGAGGTCCCCAGTTCAGTTCTCCCATGAGCGAGCTTTCCATGTGGGAGGCCCCTGGTTTGCCCCCCCCCCTTCAAGGGGGTGTGCCTCCCATGCAGGAGGGTCCCCCTGCCGGGTTCCCACCCTGTGCGCCCCGTCCACCTGTGTGGAAGGAAGCCATGTTGAAAACTGATAAGGTAAACTATGGAGACTGCTCTGGGCCCTCCCACTTCTCTGTCTCTCTGTCTCTGTCAAAAACAATAAAATAAATCTTTAAAATAAATAAAATTAAATTAAATAATAAATAAAATGAGGCTTGAAGGACAGATGCCACTTTAACCAAAGACAAAAATTAGCATCACCAATAATGGGACAAATACACTCCTGATTTGTCAATGTTATAAAAATAAAAAAGACTATTATTCAAAAGGAAACAACTAAATCTCTGCATGACTCAAATCCTGAATCAAAGACAGAGAAAGGACATTTCAGGACAGTGGGGGAAATTTTAATATGGACTATATTGTAAAGCAGTTTTTGATTGTATGTTCTATAATACAGAACTTCTAGAGTGTGACATTTTTATTAGGTTAAGAGGTTCTTGTTCTCATAGGAAACATGCTGAAATAGGGAGTGTTGATATGTACAATTTACTTAAAATAGTTTGTCTCCTCCAAAAATGAAACCTCATCATTTTCTATGTATATATAGGGAGCCAATGTGACAAATGTCAACCGTTGATTCTAGGACAAACAGGGCTCTTTCTACTTTTCTGTAGTTTTGAATTCTAATGAAAAGGGGAAGATGAAGTACTACTTTGTCACGTAGCTAACAAAAAGTAACTTTTGGGGATAGGAAGTATAACATATCTCTCTAGTGAGGACTTATCATGTTTCTTTTTTCTTTTTCTTTTTTTTAAGATTTATTTTTATTGTTTTTTGACAGAGAGAGAGAGAGAGAGAGAGAGAGAGAGAAGGAGGAGGGCCCAGAGCAGTCTCCATAGTTGTACATCATCAGTTTTCCATATAATTTCACTCCACAGGTGGGCATGGGGCTGTGCAGGGCAGGAACTGGGCCGGGAGCCTCCCACATGGGCCCCGGCAAGAAACAAACTGGGGGCACACCCCAGTTCAACATGTGGGTCCTCCTGGGCTGGAGCCAGGATTTGATCCTCGGGCTCCGGGGCTGCAAAGTGAGCACTTAACCTGTTGAGCCATCCCAGCTTCCCCTTCTTTTTATTCTTTTTTTTTTAAGATTTATTTTATTGTTTTGACAGAGAGACAGAGACAAACAGAGAAGGGGGAGGGCCTAGAGCAGTCTCCATAGTTGCACATCTCTAGTTTTCAACATAGTTTCACTCCTCCACAGAGGTAGGAGCAGAGCCACACAGGGTGAGAACTTGGCTGGGGGCCTCCCTCAGGGGAGGCACACCCCTATAAGCCTGGGAAGCTCACCCCAGCAGGAACAGAGCTGGAGGCACACCCCAGTTCAGCATATTGGATCACATGGGCCAGGGCCAGGGCCAGGACTCGATCCTCAGACCCTGGGGCTGCAAGGCGAGCGCCACTGAGCCATCCAGGCATTCCTTATTACGCTTTCTTAATCACACCCACACACACCCACACACACCCACACACACCATTTCTTTGGCTGGTTGATCAATATAGTACTTAAAGAGTCAGGTAGAGGGGTGCAAGAATTGTATCCAACTTAAGAGTATTAAGTGAAAAGCCTGCAAAACTACAGTCTTATTTTTTTTTAAGATTTGTTTTTTTTGAGAGAGAGAGAGAGAGAGAGAGAGAGAGAGAAGGGGGAGGGCTCAGAGCAGTCTCTATAGTTGTACATCATTAGTTGTGACATAGCTTCATTCTACACAGGCGGATGAGGGGCCCTCAGGACAGGAACTGAACCAAGGGCCTCCCACGTGGGAGGTGGGAACCTTCGCCACCATCCTGACAGTTACCAGGTGTGCTGCAATTCAACACATGGGTTTGCACAGACTGCGGTCAGGGTTCGCTCCCCGGACCTTGTAGTCACAAGGCAAGTGCTCAACCTGCCGAGCTATCCCAGCATCCCCAGTCTTATTTTAAACTTGTAAAACTGTACAAACTTATAGGATAAACAACCAGGACTTACACTGTAGATTCAAAGTACCATATGACCATCAACATTTTTTCAATAGTAATGATTAATATCCCTTCTAAAGAGCTATAAAGTACTGTGACATCAGCACAGGTGTGTCACATTGGCAGTTTATAAGAGCCCGTTTACCCCATTCCAGTGATTTTCTATTATTTGCCTGGCCATTGAAATAAGTAAATATGAAGGCCTCATTGCGTTTTCACTTACGTATTTTGAACCTAGACTCTCAGATTCACAAATTGCTGGTTTAGGGGACTGGCTGGAAATTGGTGTGTTTTACACTCAATCTCAGCGAGAAGTGATGAGAGTGGTGAGTTTTAGTAAGAGACACTAGATTTCCCATTCCTGGCCCCTCCTCAAAAAGGTGCCCCCACCATCTCCTTCCTGCTTGGGGGATACCTATCTTAATTTCATTTCCCTGAAGAAACCGTTTCTGTATGTCCAGGCAATCCTTTCACTTCCCAGCCTCCCCCTGAGCAAGTGCTCTGAGGATATATGAGATGAAGCCACCCAAAAATTCACTCTCAATCCCAAATATTACATGCCTGCAGCTTCTCAACTGAAGCAGGTGGGAACCCCATCCAGAGGCCCCGGTGCAATCCCATCTTCCAGAGCCTCCCTTTCTCCCACTCCGAGTGGTTAGGCTGTTGGGCCCCAGAACGTGAAAGTGGGTGGTTTGCTGGGGGCTCAGGGATGTCCTCCACCACCCACATCAGAGGCAAAGCAGCAAGTGCCAGGTGCACCAAGCCAGAGGTGTCAGAGGCACCCAGGGATCGCCCCTTGGCTTTCTGGAAACTCGTGCACATCCTAGCTACAGCTAGATGGGGATCCAGCTTCCTTCCAGCCATCCACCCCTCTACATGGCAAGGTAGGCTGGAGGAGACCTCAGAGTCAATGGCTGGGCCCAGTCTCCAGAGGCTCATGTCTTCCAACCCAAGGACACATTGATGCCTTTTATCTAGACCAGCACCCAGAAGGAGCCTCAGGGATCTGCTGTCTTGTTCACGATGCCCCTCACACAGGGCCCCAACTGAGAGAAGGCTACAGAATATTGGGGTGCTGTCGCAATGACAGCAGTCCTGACCCTTGCCTTTCTTGAGAAAAGGCTGCGGTCTAAAGCCAGCATCTCTGTGGCAAGGGGACCTCCACGGGGCCCTGGGTGCAGGATTTTATGAGAGTTTGAAGGAAATGGTTCCCCATGCCCAGAACACTCACCGCAGCCCAGATACCCTTGATCAGTTCACCTTCCTCTTCCCTCTATCCAGTGTGCAAGGCTCTAGCCCATCATCTGGGGTCTTTCCAAGGGCTGCGCTGCGGAAGCAGCATACAACCCACCCGGCTTCGCTAGAAACACACCCATGGGGCAAAAGCCGCAATGCACACAGCCTCTTTGGCTTCAGTGATAAGTCTTCTCCTTCAGCCTTGCACATCCCCCAAAAGGCCAAGGAAGAAAGTGGGGTTGCCCATCAGACCCAACAGTGCGAAATGCAGCCCCCAAACCTGGCTCTAAGCATTGCCTGAGACTCCAGGAAGGACCCTGATGGGGGTGCAGATGTGAGGACCATGGCCGGGGAGAGGCCCCGCTCCACTCTCTCTCAGAAGATGGGCTCCAGTGGTGACACCTCGATGTGTGTCACCCATGGACTCTGCAAATACATGGGCTGCAGCCACAACCCGCGCCTGTGGCGTTTCCTCAGCCCTGGGAGCCCGGGAGGACAATGAACTTGCATTCCAAGTTCACTTCTATATCACCTGTTCTGCCTTAGCGTCAGGCATGCTAAGGCCATGGTCAAAAAAGGACTAGCTTTTTAGGTGAGACTCCTGGAAAACAGGGGACCCATGAGTGACACAGACGCTGTAGTTCACAGCAGGACCCTCCGTTTCCAGGAGGCCTCACCTGCCTATCCACACAGCCCACCGCAAGGTTTCCGGAGGACCCTAAGCGATGACCCTCGGCTGCAGACCTCCCTCTGCTTTCATCTTGTCCTCTACCAGTTCTCTCCAAATCGATACACAGGCTTAATGCAATCCCTATCAAAATGCCAGCAAGGGGCAGCCGGGATGGCTCAGCAGGTTGAGCACTCACCTTTGTAGCACGGGGGTCCAAGGATCAAGTCCTGCCCCCGGCCCATGTGGACCCATATGCTGAACGGGGGTGTGCTTCCCATGAGGGAGGCCCCAGGCCCAATTCCCTTTCTTTTCTCTCTCTCTCTCTCTCTCTCTCTCTCTCTCTCTCTCTCTCTCTCTCTCTCACACACACACACACACACACACACACACACACACCACGCACCAGTGTGAAACAAAATCATGTTGAAAAATGATGATGTACAATTATGGAGACTACTCTGGGCCCTTCCCCTTCTCTCTGTCTGTCTCTCTCTCTTTCTGTCAAAAACAACAAAATAAATCTTTTCAAAAAAAGAAGATAAAATGGCAAACTACAAACTGGAAGAATATATTTGCAAACCACATATCCAAAGAAGGACTAATATAAAGAATATATAAAGACAACCAACCGCATGGGAGAAAATACTTGCAAACAAGGCCTTTGATAAGGGGCTAATACCTAAAATATATAAAGAACTCACACAACTCAACAACACAAAAACAAATGATTCAATTAAAAAATGAACAGAAGACCTAAACAGACACTTCTCCCATGAAGACATACAAACAGCCAACATATACATGAAAAAATGTTCAACATCACTAGCAATTAGGGAGATGCAAATTAAAACCACAATGAGATACCATTTCACACCTGTTAGAAGACTGCAATCAACAAGACAAGGGATAACAAGTGCTGGAGAGGCTGTGGACAAAAAGGAACCCTCATACACTGCTGGTGGGAATGTAAATTGCTACAACCACTATGGAAGGCTGTATGGAGATTCCTCAAAAAATTAAGAATAGGGGAAGCTGGGATGGCTCAGCGGGTTAAGCACTCATTTTGCATCCCCAGAGCCTGAGGATCAAATACCGGCCCCAGCCCAGGCGGACCTATATGCTGAGCTGGGGTGTGCCCCCAGTTCAGTTCTTGCCAGGGCCTATGTAGGAGGCTCCTGGCCCAGTTCCTGCCCTGTGCAGCCCCATGCCCACCTGTGGAGTGAAACTATATGGAAAACTAATGCTGTCAACTATGGAGACTGCTCTGGGCCCTCACCCTTCTTTCTGTCTCTGTGTGTGTATGTGTGTGTGTGTGTGTCTGTGTGTGTCTCTCTCTGTCAAAAACAATAAAAATAAATCTTAAAAAAAAAAAATTAAGAATAGAATTACCATATGACCCAGCAATCCCTCTTCTGGGCATCTACCCAAAAAACTTGAAAACTTTAGTCCACATATACGCACCTTAATGTTCATCACAACACTGTTCACAGTGGCCAATTCGTGGAAACAACAAAAATGTCCTTTGATAGATTATTAGATAAAAAAGTTGTGGTACATTTACACAATGGAATACTACTCAGCAATGAGAGAAGATGAAATACTGCCATTTGCAACAACCTTGAGATCTTTGTGTTAAGTGAACTAAGACTGAAAAAAAAAACAAGAACTATATGACTTCACTTAAATGTGGAATATAAAATTGAATGTAACAAAGAAAAATTTATGGACACAGTTAATAGTTTAGTGGTTACCTGAGGATAAGGGGGAGGGGAGTGGGGGAGAAGGGAGGGTCATCAAATATATGGTGATGGAAAGAGAACTGACTCTGGGAGGTGAGCACATAATGCAACACATAGACAATGTAATGTAGAATTGTACACCTGGAACCTATGTAATTTTACCAACCAATGTCACCCCAACAAATTTATTAATAAAAAAAAAAGAATACATAAAGAACTCTCACAACTCAAGAGTAAGAATCAAACAATAGCATTAGAGAATAAGGAAAAAAACATGAAGAGACATTTCACTGAAGAGGATATACAGACAGCTAATAAGCACATGAAAAGAGGTTCATTATCATCAAAACCACAATGAGATACCATTGTGGCAACTATCAGAATGACTAAAATAAAAAATAAGGACCACCCTAAAGCTGGTAAACTTTCAGAGAAACTAGATCACTCATATATTGTTGGTAGGAAGGTAAAATGGTACATCAAATCTGGAGACAATCTGACACTTCTGTGATTAAAAAGAGTTACCGTATGATCCAGCAATTCCTCTCCCATGTATACACTTAAGAAAACTAAAGAACATATCTACACAAAAAAACCTGTACATGAATATTCATAGTGGCTTTACCTGTAATAGCCAAAAGCTGGAAATAACACGTCTTTCAACAAGTGAATGGTTAAACAAACTGTGATGCATGACCTCCATAGAATACTCAGCAACAAAAAGAAACTATTGATAGAAGTAACAGTTAAGTAGATGAATCTCCAGGGAATTACGCTGAGTTAAAAAAAAAAAGCCAATACTAAAAGTTACATACTGTATAATTCCTTTTATATAATCCTTTTTTTTATTTAAAGAACTATTTTTATTGTTTTTGACAGAGAAAGAGAGAGAGAGAAAGAGAGAGAGAGAGAGAGAGATACAGAGACAGAGAGAAGGGGGAGGGCCCAGAACAGTCTCCATAGTTGCACATCATTGGTTTTTCCACATAGTTTCATTCCACAGGTGGGTGCGAGGCTGCACAGGGCAGGAGCTGGGCCGGGGTCTCACCCCGGAGAGAACCGAACTGGGGGCACTCCCCAGTTCAGCATATGGGTCCACACAAGCCTGGGCCGGGATTTGATCCTTGGTCCCTGGGGCTGCAAAGTGAGCACTTAACCCACTGAGCCATCCTGGCTTCCCCTAATCCTTTTTTTTAAAGATTTATTTTATTATTGTTTTTGACAGAGACATGTTTTTGATGGAGACAGAGAGAGAGATAGAGACAGAGAGAAGGGGGAAGGCCAAGAGCAGTCTTCACAGTTGTACCTCATTAGTTTTTCCACATGGTTTTATTCCACACAGGTGGGCGGGGGTGTGTAGGGCAGAAATCCGGCTCGGGGCCTCCCACATGGGAGGGGGGTAGGGGGGCACATAGGAGGTTCACCTCCTCCAGCCAGGGGCCTAACTGGGGGGAGGAGAACCAAACTGAGGGCTTCCTGCATGGGAAACACACCCAGTTTAGCATATGGGTCCGCACAAGCCAGGCCGGATTCAGTCTGTGGCCCCCAGCGCTGCAAAGTGAGCGCTTAACTCGCTGAGCCATCCCGGCTTCCCCTTTTATTTCATGTTCTTGAAATAACAAAATTATAGAAATGAAGAACAGATCAGTGGTTGTCATTAATTAAAGAAGGGGTGGGGATCCCGCTCTGATGTCCAAGCCATATGGTACATGTGCTGTTGGGCCTCTCTGGAGCTCCGCCTCTCCCTCCCAGCGCGCTGGGGGGAAGGGCAGGTCCAGAACTGAATTCACCTCGGGGAGAGGGCCCCAGTGCACCTGCGCGATCTCGGGAAGTTGCGGGGGAGGGCGCGGATGGGGAGGGGCTTGCCAGAAGCCCTTGACATAAGGCCCAGATCCGTGCTCAGCAGCCCCGGCCAGGCCCCACTATGCCCTCTGGCTTGCAGCTGTACCGCCAGCTCCCTGCAAGGCCCAGCGCAGCATGGCCACCCCCAAGCAGTTTCCGACGCTCGTGCAGCTGGAGCAGCGGGAAGGGCCGCTCTTCCAGGTGCTCAGTAACCACCCCAAGCGGCCCTACTGGTTCCACAACGAGTACCTGAAGACTCCGAAGACAGTTTATTTCGAGGCCTGGCTGGTGGAAGCAATCTTCGGTGAGTGGCCAGAGAGGGGACGCGAATGTGGCTTCCTTCCCTAACTCCTACCTACCCTACCCCCTAGGCTGGCTGCACCCCAGAATAAGCCTCTCCTATGGCTCTGGCCGCAAGCCTCGGTTGCCTTTCCCTCCCCAAGTCCCGCCCCTCGCGGCCTCTTTGCTTCCTGCGCAGGCCCAGGTGGAGAGCACATTCCGCACGTCGAGTGTGTGTCACAGACACTGCTTCATATCAATCAGTGGGACCCCGAAGGCGAGGCTGAGCTCTTGATATTTGGTCGGCCTTCTTACCAGAAGGATGTGTCCAAGATGATCATGAACTTGGCTTACTACCACCGCCAACGCCGGGCACAAAGTACGGGCCCGGGATAGGGAGGGAGACCCTGGGCCGACCTTGGGTTCCTTGGGAGGTGCTTCCTGGCCGTACCCGGGAGCGCTCTCATGCTCTTAGTCCGCCAGGGAGTGGGTTCCTTTTTGCAAAGAATCTAGAAGGCCAAATAGACCCCGTACTCTCAGTTTCCGGGCCCCCAACCCTGCAGCCCGTTTGGCTGACCCCTTTTGGAAAGAGTATGAAGACACAGGTGCAGTCTCTTCACACTGCTTTTCTTTCAGACTCAGAGAGGGACGCTGCCCAGGAGACCGGGACCCAGCGGTCCCCAGCCGCAGTCCGGGAGGCGGCGACCCAGAGGTCCCCCGACACGGTCCGGGAGGCAGCGACCCAGCGGTCCCCGGACGCGGTCCGGGAGGCAGCGACCCAGCGGTCCCCGGACGCGGTCCGGGCAGCGGCCACCCAGCAGTCCCCGGACGCGGTGCGGGAGGAGGCCACCCAGCGGTCCCCCGACGCGGTGCGGGAGGAGGCCACCCAGCGGTCCCCCGACGCGGTGCGGGAGGAGGCCACCCAGCGGTCCCCCGACGCGGTGCGGGAGGAGGCCACCCAGCGGTCCCCGGACGCGGTGCGGGAGGAGGCCACCCAGCGGTCCCCGGACGCGGTGCGGGAGGAGGCCACCCAGCGGTCCCCGGACGCGGTGTGGGAGGCAGCGACCCAGCGGTCCCCCGACGCGGTGCGGGAGGAGGCCACCCAGCGGTCCCCCGACGCGGTGCGGGAGGAGGCCACCCAGCGGTCCCCGGACGCGGTGCGGGAGGAGGCCACCCAGCGGTCCCCCGACGCGGTGCGGGAGGCAGCGACCCAGCGGTCCCCGGACGTGGTCCGGGCAGCGGCCACCCAGCGGTCCGCTGACGCAGAATGGAAGGCGGCCACCCAATGGTCCCCCGATGCGGAATGGAAGGCAGCCACCCAGCGGTCTCCCGACGAGGTCCGGGAGGCGGCCACGCAGCGGTCTCCCGACGAGGTCTGGGAGACGGCCACCCAGCTGTCCCCCGACACCGTCCGGGAGGCCGCCACCCAGCGGTCCCCCGACGCCGTACAGGAGGCAGCCACCCAGCGGTCCCCCGACACCGTCCGGGAGGCCGCCACCCAGCGGTCCCCCGACGCCGTCCGGGAGGCGGCCACCCAGAGGTCCCCCGACGCCGTCCGGGAGGCGGCCACCCAGAGGTCCCCCGACGCTGTCTGGGAGGCAGCCACCCAGAGGTCCCCCGACGCTGTCCGGGAGGCAGCCACCCAGAGCTCCCCCGAGGTCACCCTGTGCTTGGTTCCCAGGTTATGAAGGCATGTCAGGGACTTAGAGCGAGAGCCAGGCAAGGTTCAAGTGGAAACCCCTGTCTGAGCCCTATTCTAGGTCCTGCTTCTGCTGTACAAACTGGGGAAGGTGTTGATTGTTCTTGGTTCCTGCACCGCACCCCAAAATTAAATGTCTGCAAACATGAATCTTAACAGTTCTAACAAAGAATCACATTTCCACAATAAAGAATCAAAATTCCCTTAATGTCTGCTCATTGGCTGGTAGAAGGGGAGGGAGAGGCACCTTCCTCCAGCAGCCAATATCTGCTCTAGACCTCTTTCTAGCCAGAGGCAAGTGATAATTCTTGGATTTCTAATAGCTTGCAGGCCTGTCTTCCCAGCCACCGCTGTTGCTTTCCTTGTGCTCCTTAATTGCACGTTTTGCCTGGCTTTGCTGGGAAGTGGCCTCTTAAGGCCATCACTCCTCACTAGATAACCTCTCAAAACCTAAGGTTTTTCTATTCAAGGTGAAATGAGGTGAGAAAACTTGGTTCCAACCCTGGCTTGCCACTGGGTCTATTGTGCTGCTGCAAGCAGCAGCTTCCCAGCTCAGGCAACTGGGCAAAGAGGGTGAAATGGGAGAAAGCCAGGACTGCCCTGCTCTTGCCCTCTGGCCTTGCCTGAGTCACACAACCTTCATTGAGGTTTGACATGAGCAACAAGCCCGTATTTTCCGGCGTATAAGACGGCCCCCTAATTTTACAGTTAAAACATAGGTTTAGGCCTATATTCTCTGTATAAGACTACAGCCTCGGAAGTGGGGGGTAGTCTTATACAGCGAATATAGGCCTAAACCTATGTTTTAATGGTAAAATTAGGGGGTCGTCTTATACGCCCGGTCGTCTTATACGCCGGAAAATACGGTAAGCAAAGTAAGCAGTGTTGGTGATTTGCCTTTGTAACCACAGCAGAGAACTATGGTGGAGCCCATTGTCACTTTTTTAACTGAAATATATCTGACATAAGTGTGAATTTTTTTTAATTACTTAAGATTTATTTTATTGTTTTTGACAGAGACATAAACAGAGACACAGACAAGAGAGGGAGGGCCCAGAGCATTCTCCATAGTTATATGTCATCAGTTTTCAACATAGTTTCATTCCACAAAGGTGGGCTGTGCAGGGCGGGAACTGGGCTGGGGGCCTCCCGCATGGGAAGCATACCCCACTTCAGCATGTGGGTCCACACAGGCTAGGGCCAGAATTCAGTCCAGTTCCCAGGGCTGCAAAGTGAGTGCTTAACCCACTGAACCATCCTGGCTTCCCCAATAGTGTGAATTTAAGCTGTTCAATACTTGACAACTGAAATAGGATTGTCATTGTCCTGATAAGTAGCACCTCACATTTGACTTCTTGCTCCAGGGGGGCTAGAACACAGGTGCCCTTGCTGGAAGGAGGAAGCAAACTGTTAATTGGATGCCAGGATGAAAAAACAGCACACATCTTAATGTTATGAAAACTTACATAAAAATTCAAGGAAGCCTAACTTTAAAGACCAGGGGAGTGGTATGTCATTCATAGACCATTTGGTTACCACTAATAGAGAAGATCACTCCAAATTTAAACAAGCATTTGTGTGTGGGGGGGGGGGGGGGGGGGGGGGGGGGGGGGGGGGGGGGGGGGGGGGGTAGTAATTGAGGAAGGTGGGAGGGAAATCTTAAACAATGTAAATATAAATACGCATTTACTTCATGACAAGTTTGTCCAATCTGCAGCCCAACACAAATTCATACTTTCTTTTTTTTTTTTTTTAATTGGTTTTGACAGAGGGAGAGAGAGAGAGAGGAGAGAGAGATACAGAGACAGAGAACTGAATGGTGAAACTCCCCAGTTCAACACATGGGTCCGCACTGACCAGGGCCGGGATTCGATCCTCAGTCCCTGGTGCTGCAAAGTGAGCGCTTAACCCACTGAGCTATCCCAGCTTCCCCAAATTCACACTTTCTTAAAACACTGAGTTTCTTTGTGATTATTTTTTCCATATGACCCGAAAGTAAGAGTCTTTCTTTTACAAGGAAGATCACTGAGCAGCAGGTAGCGAACCAATGGAACATTTAGGAATCTCTGTAACTATTCCAAAACTTTGACAAAAATACCATACAGATACAGAAATAACATGATTTTGTGAAAGAAAATGGTAAGATATAGTAAATATCCCCAGTTGGAGATTGGAGGGAGCCAAGAAGGAAAGTTGAAGTTAAAAGCAGTTAGGTATGATGACATACAAAATTTTTTCTGCATGTAAAGAGTTGATTTTTTTAAAAAGATGTTCTTCTTAAAGCAGGGCATGAACCAGTGCCACCAAAGTTTTCACCCAAAATGAAGTTCCCCAACCTCCCTATCTGCTCTCTTAAGTGTAATCTTACAAGGAATCACCTTTAACAGTTTAACTTATACTTTGACACAATTGCACATATGCTTTTTCTTCCAGCAGCTTGATCTTCCTCCTTATGGGCGTACTTTAACTCCTTCTCTTACTACTGGTTGATTAATTTGTTTCCCAGATTTCTCAATTACAAACTGCTGCATTGAATCTGTACTTGCATCTTTGTGTCCATGTTGGAATATTTCCACTTCTAGGAGAGATTCCTAAAAGTGGAATTGCTGGATTAAAGAATGAACACCTTTAAAATTGTTACATTGTCAAATGACCCTACAAAAATGGCCATACCAATTTCTTTTCCCACTGCCTGGTATAAAAACTGTACTCAGGAAGCTGGGATGGCTCAGTGGGGTAAGCACTCACTTTTCAGCCCTGGGGACCAAGGATCGAATCCCAGCCCTGGCCCGTGTGGACCCATATGCTGAACTGGGGAGTGTCCCCAGTTCAGTTTTCACTGGGGTGAGACCCTGACCCAGTTCCTGCCCTGTGCAGCCCCCGCCCACCTGTGAAATGAAGCTATGTAGAAAAGCCAATGATGTGCAACTATGGAGACTGTTCTGGGCCCTCCCACTTCTCTTTCTCTCTGTCTCTATCTCTCTGTCAAAAACAAAAAATAAATCTTAAAAATAAAAAAATTTTCAATTTAAAAAATTTAAAAAAGCTATACTCTCCCAAAGTCAATGTCACCAATCTATTTTATGTGCATGTATCACTCTTTAATATATTTTTTATTTATTTATTTATTTTTGACAGAGAGAGAGAGAGAGAGAGAGAGAGAGAGA